>ML840878.1:24137-40785 GCA_009831015.1 Picea engelmannii
TGGTTAGACTGAATGAAGGAGGTGTGGGGCCATAACCTGTTAGAATATGATGGATGTGCTCATTTAACCATAGACAATATCACTATTGTCACCCAACCATAGGCCGAAGCCACCCCCGAGCACCTTAACCTTGACAGAGAATCATTCAGGAAGCAAACCCTAGGCTAGATAGCTAAACAAAGGGTGGTGCATCTTTTTCCAATAATAGCGCACCAAGCAAGAGTAACAAGCATTGATCAGAGAGTCCAAACCATAACCAAGAGAGAGTCCAATCCAAAACCGAAATTTGCTAGTTGCAGCAGCTGCAACGGCAGCTCTCCTCCAAACTTGCGTACAAACTGGCCAACTGCAGTGTGCACAAGTGTTGCTTCTGCAGTTCTGAGAATACTGGCCAGAATGAAGACTGACCTCCTATATCTATAGTATTTCTGGTAGACTGTCTGGGTCGACTTCTCATTCTAGGTACTAATTCTTTAGTATATAACATTTCCTTTAGCCGACTTCTTCTCTTGGAGGCTAATAACCTAATACAAGTCATTCCCTTTAGCCGACTTGTCTTCTAGGGTTATTAACCAATCAATTAGGGTTTCTTCTTGCTTCCCGGAATATTCTATTCTCATCAAGTTTACACGTGGAGGTAAATACCTCCCGCAGCTACCATAATATCAACATGCAGCACTTTAGTAACCCTACTTCCATTTTCCAATTCCATAATTTATTATATTTTGTTCAAGGAAAGAGAAAATCACTAGGGCCTAACCCTTGTTACTTTCTAACAATTTTCTCTTGGAAAAGGATTTTTGAGGCCTTGGGATACCAACACCTCTCTTCTCATCTTCATCCCTTTAACATATTATTATCATTTGCTATCTTTCCTTTCAGAATTTGTTGTTTCCATTAGTGACTCCATTTACCCTAGAAAGGCACTAGACTACCTCTTACAAGTGGTGATTGAGAAAACAAACACTTATACTCTATTCTTGAACTTTTTACTAACTTTTTCTAACCCTAAATTAGACTAACTCCTAAGCTAACTTCTTGTTGTAGCAAAACATTTCTACAGCCATCTAAACATACATTAATTTGACATTTACCTACATAACTCACACTAGAACCAATCAAAATTCAATTGTGATAATTGCTAGTGAATCTACTAGGTAAGTGCTAGTTTGTGTATGGTTTTCTTGCACTTTTGACCATTTAAACTTGATGATGTTACAAAAGATAGCTACAGCCATCTAACGGCAGCAAAATCTCTGCAAAAGTGACATTAAAAGCTAGCTAAACATTGCCAACTTTGCTTGTGACAATTTACTATCAATTTGCCTAGTCAAAGTCATTTTTTATTGTCCTTTTTAAAGCAATTTCAAGGCTTGAATCTTGTGGTTGTTATAAGATATTAATTGTTGTTATAAACTGATACATGGCTGCAAATTCATAATCAGCTAACTTATTTTACAAAGGTTTATTGTCTTATGAAGTAGTAACAATCATCTGGTACTTGGAAAGTGCCCCGTTTGCCTTGTTGTCTTGTTCTGGGTAGGTACACAATATTATTTATTTGCTTCATCCCTAAGACATAAAAGAAACCTCTGATTAGAGTGATCTGTGAGAGGGGAAGGGTTTCCTTGTGACTATTTTCCTTAGCCTTCTCAAACCCCCCGGGTCACCGGGGACGTCTCCCCTAGGATAGCTCAAACATACTCCTAAATAGAAATGGACCACCTATTAAGGTGACAGTAATAGGTTATTTCCAGTTACGCCAATTTTGTACCCACTTGCCTTGGGATTTTGGGGCAAGTACAAATTGTACGATAAAAATATCATAGTGCTAATTTATCTTTTTGTTGTAGCTTACATATTTCAGACCTCAGCACTCATTTAATTAACTCCTAACCCTCTTTATATTTTAATATTTATTTCCCTAACTCTTGGTTGAATATTCTCAAGGCATTTGGCTACTTCATTGGCACTGGTCTATATAACCATATATTGAGCTATGTAGTTTGAAGTAAACCGTATCGTAAGCTACCAAATGGTACTACACAGGTTTGTTTCCAAGGATTGGGATACCCCCCGTGGCTTCAAGGAGCTGGCCTAAAGTGAATGGGAGATTGAGCTAAGGTAACAGTGGTGCATTTCCTGTGTTTTGCTTCTTCCCAATAGCACCTCCACAAAGGTTGTTAGTTTGGGTCGTAACAAATTGAAATAGAAAGGTAAGTTTTCCAAAATATTAGCCATAAAATTCAAGATTGAAAAAACGTGGAACAAAGGAAAAACATAGGTACTATGAAAATAAGTGAGCCCCAAAAAAGAACACTAAAAGAAAAATATCGCCCTCCTCAGTAAGAGGTCTGGAGAACCAATTTCTGGATTGCCATCATTCTAAGATTATATTGTCAGGGTTTCTTTGGGAAAATGGGAGGCTCATGCTTGGCACAAATTCAAGATCATCCTACGTAAGCTCTGCTGATGGTCAGGAATTTCTCTAAATGCCTTGCCCATAAGCAATAGATGTATAATTTGATCTTGGAGAAAGAAAGTAGAGTATACAAGAACATTAGAAAGAGAGGAGGATTGAGTCCTTTGATGTCCTGTTAGGGCGGCTTTATGGTGTGTGCTAACAATCTCATTTATCTATTAGAGGATCTCCCAAATTACTGCGGTCACAAGAAGTAATCAACTGAAGAAGACATGGAATGAAAATAAAGGTGAGGATATACCTGTGCAAAAGCATCAAATATCTGATATGGTAAGAATTTTTAAATTGTGCTGTGAACAGTAGGGGTAATAGTCCAATGGAATCTTCTGTAGACCTGAAATAAATGGCAGTAGTCTAAACGTTCTACCTTTTGGATGTTTTCCAGTAACTTTTTCCGTTTGATTTTTCCCGAAATCCGGTGATAAATGGTTGGATCTGCAGATTTGAGTGGCTAAGTTTGTATAATTCGAGTGTCCCAGGCGTTTTTCAGCACGCTGAATCCATTTATGCATTCAGAAATGCAATTTAAACAACAGAAAATAGTGATTTTATCCAAATTTACTTCGCTGGATTCCGGCCAAAAAAACCCAAAAGGTAGAATGTTTATCCAATGCCAAATAAATGAAGTTCAGTTGTTGAAAATATGAGTAAAATGGAGAGTCCATCAGACTGGGTTTAAAATAGGCTATTTGCTGGGACAGCTCAATTTTTACATAAGCCCTCTTGTGCATTCAAAGGAAGAGGAAGGATACAGGAGAAACAGGAAGCACCCAGAGAAAGTAAGCTCAAAACAGTCTCATGCTGCAAAACTTATTAATACAGGATTATATTGGATTGGCTTGCTCAAAATATTAAAAATGTACACACAAGATATCTCGCTCAAAATCAACTTTCAAATTTGAGAAAGATGAAATTGCAAAGAGTTCTCAAAAGGAATATGAAAATGTTAGAGAAAAGGCAAAGCAGAAAAAGAATACAGATTTTTCCATTCAAGTGAGACATGGAAGTACAATTTATGCTGTCCAGTATGGGGCAAATATTAAAGTTATTTGGTAGTATTAATGTCATATAGTGAAACACCTGGAAAACAAGCTCTTAAGAAATTGGAAATCAAGATTCAATATAGAAATTAGAATTGAAATTTGTGAATTTACATCTTACGAAATCTATAATAGTTGTTAATATTGTTATTCCAAAAAGAAAATATATAAATCCTGTGACAAAAGAAGTCAATGASTTGTAGACTGTACTAGATTAATAGAGTGAAAGGGATTTCTAATCTAAATGTACAAGCTAAAACATAAACATCAAAATAATTAGACTGCAGTACAGATATGTAACAATACAAC
The DNA here is from genome assembly GCA_009831015.1 of Picea engelmannii. Taxonomy (NCBI): domain Eukaryota; kingdom Viridiplantae; phylum Streptophyta; class Pinopsida; order Pinales; family Pinaceae; genus Picea; species Picea engelmannii. Next base: position 27,969 of record ML840878.1, read on the forward strand.
TGTACACCATTAAGAGAGATATCCAATCACAACTATTATAGAGCCTTCTTAACATCTAAAAAGATATCCATATTAAGACTCTCAAGTCACAGGCTTCTCCTACCCAATCTTTAGTTGGGAAAGCTGCTCAAAGAAATAAATAAGCAACTGGACTGTCTGTTTATATAGTAGCATCCAATGGCAACCAGCCACTGGGCCATGGTCTGGATGTAAGTTGGAACACTTTCTGTAAAGAAGAAACAGCTTCAAAACCCTGTGGGAAGGCTGCCCATGTTAATGTGGTTTGTCATGGATCAACTCCTGCAATAATTGATTAAAGAGATATCCCACAATCATGGCATCTAAGCCAAAGCTACTTCCTGGTTGTTAATGATAATGTAATGTGGAGTTGGGAGCCCACTCCCAAAACGAAGGACCATTTGTCTACAAACAAATGTCCATGGCCAACCCCACAAACAATCAAAAGAAGTCGATGACTTGTAGACTGTAGTAGATCAAAGGATTGTGAAAGGGATTTCTAATCTAAATGTTTAAGCTAAACAACATCAAACATCAAAATAATAAGGTAGAGTGCAGTACAGATGCAGCAATACAACTGTACACCATTAAGAGAGATGTGCAATCACAACTATTGTAGAGCTTCTTAAGTTTTAACAGCTAAAAAAAAATCATATGACAATTCTCAAGCCATGGGCTTCTCTTACTCAACCTTGCATCAGGAAAGCTGCTCAAAGAAACAAATAACCAACTGGACTATCTCTATGGTAACAGCCAATCCCAACAAGCCATCAGGCTGTGGTCTAGATGTAAGTTTGAACACTTACTGTAAAGAAGACCCAGGTTCAAAACCCATGGGCTCCCTATGGTAGTGTGACTTGTAATTGATGAGGCCAGGTGCAAATCCTGGATGAATTGGTGGAATAGATACCCTGCAATCATGGCATCTAAGCCAAAGGTACTTCCTGATTGTTAATAACAATGTAAACTGGAGTTGGGAGACCAGTTCCAAAACAAAGGACCATTCGATTTGCTTATTTTATCAATCACAAAACATCTTCCTCCAGGAAAATCATATCCAGATTCCAAATATGTAATATGCTTTGTGATCTAATTTAGTGAAAGAAATTTTTTGCTCAAACCATGAATGCAATTTTTTGCTCAAATCATGAATGGAGAAAACATTCTTAAGCATAAGGGTATTCCCTCTCATATTAACCTGCACATTTCCATGTACTTCTAAAAATTGCTCTCTCCCCACTTAAAATCATCACTTCTGACTTGCTTTTATCTCCCATTTAAGAAGCCACATAAGCATGAAGTCTCTAAAAGGTCTGCCCAGGCATAAGGAGTGCTACATGGAGGCATATCAGCCTTTCTTGCTGACACACTTGGAAGTCTTGGTGCTTCCATAAAATCAGGGTTCCAGCCAGTTGCAAGAGTGGAAGTTAGCACCAGTCATTTTCAGCCAGCACCTGTTGGTATGGAAACTTAGGTAAAAGTCACTCCAATGCATATTGGGCACAAATTATAAGTGACTATCAAAAAAATAGGTCCTTACTTGGATCCCCTCTCACTAATGCACATTAACACACTCCATGAAACCAAAAAGTCAAATCTGATTGCCATGCACTTTATGAGAAACAATATTTACATTGCTTGTGTTTCATAGCCCTTTTCAGTTTGTAGTGTTCCTAACCATTGCTGTCACAGTTGACCTCACTGTTGTAGAAAAAAGATGTCTTTGATGACTGTAGACTTTCGTCAAACACTGAAGTTGTAGGTGTCTTTCTCTGCTAAACTTCCCAATTTTCTGTTGTTGTATTTTAATTGAGTTTTCTTAGGGTTAAGTAAGGTTTTGCATATGTTTTAAGTATGCCAACAGTTCTCAAAAAATATAACAGCAAGCTCTTAAAGACACACACTCACAGCTGATGTAACACAAACAACACAGCAGTAAAATATTTACTAAATACCAGTGTTTAACTCAGCAAAGACATGAGTAAAACTCACAGATTTAAGTGACGCACATACTGTTGATGATCCCTTATGGGCTGGGAGAAAAGAATGCCAAAGGTCTACCCTCTAAAGTTGGTTCTACTGCTCCAAAGAATAAAAAAACCACAGAGATAGTTTTCCCTTTTTCCCATAGCTCGACCTGTAGGGTAAAATCAACTCCAGCAAGGAGATATGGCAAACTCAACCTTTGAGGATGGCACGTCCAAGCTGCTGCAGTGTTGCACCCTTACTGCTCTGCTGAGTGTGCCATGAAGATCTGAAGAACAAACCCTAAAACAAGGATCTACGCAGGCTCAAGTCTGCAAATCTTGAGCTCTTTTCACGCCCTAAGCTCTGAAACCATGTTAGAATTAGGGAAAAATAGAAACAATAATGCCTTTTTAATTTTCTGTTCACTAGATCAGCATATATGAGATAAGAAATAAACAGAACTAAATTAAATTCTAAGTATAAACAAAATTTCTGAGTGAAAAGACAAACCTCAAGCTTACCTCTTGATCTATGAAAGATGTACCTGTCACATGTGTGGATGTAAACCTTTAGAATATGCTCAGAGATAGTTTTAGGTTCATGGATCAACCCTCTAGGGTTTGATCTCTGTCATAAGGACTTAGGGACAGTTTTTCCAACGTATATACCATCACAAGACAACTGTAGCAAGTACCCCACAAGAAGGGACAACAAGGTATTGACCATAGCTGAGAAAACAATAGCAGGTACCCCACAAGAAGGGACAGCAAGAACACCACAAAAAAGGACAGCAAGATCTCCATATCAAACAGCAAACCCTCCATAACAAATAGCAAACCCTCCATAACAAAACAGCAAACCTTCCATAGCAAACCCTTCATAACTAAAAAAGAAGGCAACACTGGATAAACACCCCAACACAGGGGACAGCAAGAATGGAACCCTCACAAGGACCTCAACTCAACACGCAGCAACTAGAAGAAGAGGTCGTGGCCTTCATATAGCAAAGAGACAGCCCACAAAGGAGGTCGCAACACCTGTACTCAGGTCAATGGCCCTAAAAGGGAGATTCGGCACCCAGAAGGAGGCTCCTCAACCACTTCAGTAGGTCCTGCAACTAATGAAAACACCTCTGCATAAAAAGGACAGGTCCGGCAGCACTTGGGAGGCACCTCAGCATCTCTTGCACCAGCAAACAATCGAGTAGTACCCAGCCAATACCAAGACCAAACAAAACTCAGATCTGAAACTATTACACCAAATGGAGAGGTCGCACCAACACAAGGAGAGAGAGACTGAGGTAGCCGCAGCAATAGGAGAGTGAGAGTGAGTGTATGTTAATGAAATGTTAGAGGGAAACCAAAACAACAAGGGTGTACCTTTTAAGACAAAGTCAAGGGGGGGTCCATAATGGCAAAACATGTCCACATGAGTCTCATAATGACCTATAAACTTTATCATCACTGCATAAGATGGTACATCAACAATGTGATCATGTCCATCTTCATAGGCACTCCTAGGTCTCATGGACCATCTCGGGAGAGAGGAAGAGGATCACACATCAACACATCTTGGTATTTCACCAAGATCTACCTGGTCCAAGACCAGGTTACCACAGAACACATCTGGGGGGCCTATAATACATCTAGGATCTTATCCACCAAGGTACAAGACCAAGGATCAACCCATGCATTAAGAAAGGGTTCCCTGGAACACATCCAGAGGCCCTAGACACATCTAGGGACTTACATCAACCATCAAGGAACATATCCAAGGATCAATCCAAGCACCGGGCAAGGATTCCCTGGAACACATCCAGGGGCCCTAGACACATCTAGGGACTTACATAAACCACCAAGGAACATATCCAAGGATCAATCCAAGCATCGGGCAAGGATTCCCTGAAACACATCCAAGGGCCCTGGACACATCTAGGGACTTACATCAACCACCAAGGAACATATCCAAGGATCAATTCAAGCACCGGGCAAGAATTCCCTAGAACACATCCAAGGGCCCTAGACACATCTAGGGACTTACTGCTTGGTCCTAGACCAAGAACCCCAGTCGTATACTGGGGGCCCTCATTGGGGTCTTTTTCCATGGCTCTCACTGCTTGGTCTCATACCAAGAAAACCCAGGAGTGTGTTGGGGGTTGTAAGACTCCAAGGTCGAGCCCTTGTGAAATGTAATGATATTTGTAGGCTGGTGAGCCAAGTAATTATAAGTTGGTAGGCTTATGTGTTTATTAGGCCGAAGAGCCTAGATGCTAAGGTCAGTGGGCCTAATTTTGTATATGTAATTATGCAGATTATTAATAAAATACATCGTTGCGTGTAGACCGACCATGAAGAAAGAGTTATGGGGGACTAAGCTCCACTGAGTAGAGAAAGGAATGGGGTTGAGAGGCTAGGAAAAAGGGGCTAAGCTTGAGGGCTTAACCCAAGGGAATATTATAATGTATTCCTGAAAAGTACTAAAGTTGGGAAAATAAACCCAGTTATCCTAAGTTCCTTTGAGGAGGGGAACAAACTCCAAATGGAGAGGAGCGTGCTCCTAGAGAGCCAAGTGTCACCCAGTACACATGCAGATTTATGTGGGAAGTTCCAATTTTGTTGGGGGTTCACGAACCATTCAGGCCACCTTCCTGAGGAGTTCGCTCTCACCATTTCAGCTCTCTCACGATTCTGCAGGCTGACCATTCTCACCATTTTTCCTTGCTCGCTCTCAACATTCTGACTAGTCTGGCCATTTAGTTTTCCACGAGTTCATCCTCAGCATGTTGGCCATCCCTTGTGCAGTTCACGCACGCACTGAACAAGTACGCAGCCAGAGTCATTTCCTCCTTTGTGAACCTCTGTAAATTGTTGAGTCGTCCCCTTGCCTTACCCGATTTTTGGTGGTTGTGGATTGAAGAGGCGGGTTGTCAGGCCTGTGGTTGAAGAAGCAGGCTGTCAGACCTGTGAGCAACTCTCTCTAGGTGAGAGAGTTTGTTGGGAAGTGATTTCTCCTGGAGAGAGTCCAGTACCAGCTACAAAGCTTTGAGAATTCCTGATCCGGCCTATTGTTGAAGCCCTAGAAGGGAAGTGGAGCAGCCGATGGACTGTGGAACAGTGAAGGTGCATATTCCCGGGGTGGGACAGGCATGTGGGGAATGAGATTCTGTGAGCAATGGGCGTATGTAGGCTCCTTGGAGAGAATCCTTCCAGTTGCACAGTGCAGTTTCCCGTAGCCTCAACCTAGGTCTAGGATTCCTTTTCCCTAGGTGGAGTTTAGTCCCAGCTCGAGGGTGACCCACTGCTGAGCGTGATGAGCAATGTGGTCTAAGGTTGGGAGGTCCGTGGAAGGTCTGCACGCAGTTGGTCATCATCTAGTGAAAGATAAGTACCAAATATTTGTTCTATGTATGATGTGTATTGTGTACATGTGTTATAATGTTATCAGAATTGTCTGTGTTTATTGTATGTATGTATTATTGTCGCTTCCGCATGAAATGTGTATGAACATAATGTTGTGTTTGTTTAAAATTTCATTCTAAATATATATATGTATATCAGAGCGTTATTTGGAGTAGCGTTGCCCGGCCTGTTGGTGGTTGGGGACGTTACAAAACGGCATCAGAGCAGCAAAAACAAAGAAATAGTGGTTTCGATAGTGTTACCCGGCAGGGGCTGGTGGTCAGGGACGTTACAAAATGGTATCAGAGCCATGGTTTCAACACTGAGCCTGGATGGGTCATGTTAGTGGAAGCTGAAGCAAAAGTTTCGGAAAAGAATTGTTGACGAAATGGACAAAACTCAGGTTCAGAGCCCATGGTTTCTACCCGGAACCTGGATGGGCCACAAACGAGAAATTCGGCGAAGAAAGTCCAGAGAATTTGGAGGTACAGATTGCCAGAAGGGCGTTAAAAGAATACTTGGACTGTGTTCAGAAACACAGGAGGTGTAACAAATTTAAGAAATGGCCACAAAGAAAGAAATCACAACATTCATGGTGTTGGGTTGTTAGATCTGGGCGAGAGCCGTCAGATCAAGCGAAGATTAAGTCACGACCATCAGATCTCATTAAAGGGAGATCGACAATGGGGAACCATTGCGGAAATTGCAAGAGAAATTAAAGCGTGAGCAAGTTGAGACTCTTCAATCCCTCAGGATCGTTAATCTTGCTAGATCAACAGATCAACGGTGGATATCGATCCCACTACAGACGATCATCTTCGCATTGCGGAGATCGTGAAGGAAATTAAAGCGTGAGCAAGTTGAGTTTCTGGAATCACTCCTGGTCGTTGATCTTCACGGTTCATTAAAACACGACTATCGATCTTGCAAAGTGAGATAAGCGTCCAAAGGTTTAGCTGAGGTCACAGCTCTCGGTCACATGTAGAGAAGTCAGAGCGAACTTCGTGCATTTCCTGTCCGTCGATCCAAGCAAGGAACACGTGTCGGCAAGTTAGCTTATTTGGGAATTCGACGTACGGGAGAAATGGAATGTGTTGATGCGCAAACTCCCAAAGTCCTGAAGTCTGGAGTTCATCTGGACCATTCGTCGAAGGAGACGTGTGTCAGAAGATCGGCTTGTTCGGGAATTTGGCGTTCAGGAGAAACAGGGTATGCTGAGGTGAAATCTCCCGAAGCCCGAAGTCCCAAAGTGACGTGGCCTGCTGACGTCACTGGGGATGACGTGGACACATGGGATGTGTGCCACGTGTCAATGAGTTAAGAACCTTTGTAAGATAGAAATGTAGTTATAACATGACATATGTCACCTGCCTGATTGGACCACGTGTTGGCTTCGTGTGTCCTGCCAAGTGGCGCTCCTAGAGGTGGCACAAGGTAGTTAAACTTGGCAAAGAAGTTAGCTAGATCGGGCCCGCATTAACTTTGATCACGATCTATCAAGATCAATGGTTGGGCGGCATTGTGGAGATCGAAGTTGCGCAGCAGATAATTCTACAAGGCGGTCTCGCAATCCAAACCACGGTTTCCCAGAAGGGGTACGTGTCAGCATGGGGACAATTGCGGAACGATCGGCGGGTTACTCCAAAACCGCCAACCCATGTCCTCGCAATTTGAAGAAGTATAAAGTTGATGTGACGTTTTCAGCATTTATTAGTTCAAGCACGGAAACTGTGGGACCCAGTGGACGTGTGGCGCCAGATCTTGAAGTCCAGAGACTTGACACTTCGAAAGAAATGGCTCGTGATGGAATGGGAGGAGGAAACCCCCGAAGTTCCGTAACGCTAAAGTAAAGTGACGCGCGGAAAAAGGGAAACCCTCCGAAGCCCCGGAGCCCGAAGTTTTAAGGCTCCAGATAAGCGCCCAAATCATTAGTGTTGGGTCACAGTCGTGGTCACATGCGAACCAAGGGCTGAAGAAAAAGGGGCTAGCGCCCGAAATTTGTTGCAGAACAGAACTGGGATTAGAGATTGAAGCCCGAGGGGTTCTTGACCGACCAAGACCTGCAGAAAATGGAATCTGATATTGTTTTTGTTGAATCAGATTGGTTTATTCTGGAAAAAGTATTAAAGTCTGATAGCCTGACAAAATTCGGTTGACTGTACATTTTGCAGAGTTAACGATTGTCAGAACCGAACCGAATTGTCGCATAGCGCAGAGAAATGGGGAAGGCACAGGGTGCTTAYAGTTCAGAAAATGAAGTTAGAGGAATGGATGTCCATTTAGGAGTTGAAGGATCGAACTCCAATGGGCATGGAGAAGAGATAGATAAAGAAGGAAACATGATGAAAATCATTGAAAAGTTGCAGAAAGATGTCCAGACTCACCGAGCAGATACCAAAAAGCTCATGAAAGTCAGGGAGCAACARGGAGAATTCAACATAAAGTTGATGCAGAGCCTGGAAAGAATAGAAAAGAAATTGGATAAGGAGAGTGGCTCAAGAAATCAGGAAGTCACAGAAGAATAAAAAGTGATAGCAGACATCACCAACACTCCCCGAGGCATTCCAATAAGAGAGCACACAGCAGCTCAAGTCTATCCCCTGTTAGGAAGCATAAGAGGTCTAGGGAGGATGAGCTACGAGGGGAAATGAACAAAATCAAACCTCCTACGTTTGATGGGGAGCACAAGAAGGATGAAGATGCAAAAACATGGTTGTTGGGCATGAGAAAGTATTTTCAACTGCATAATTATTCTTATCATGCAGAAGGAAGAATTGCCACTTATCAACTCAAAGGTAAGGAATCCATGCGGTGGGATCAGCTTGTGTAGGTGCAGCACCTCAGGGAGAAAAATGTGACTTGGAGGGAATTCAAGAAGTATTTTGAAAAGAAATACTTGACTAAGAGGTACTATGATAAGAAAATGAAAGAGTTCTTTGAACTCAAGCTGGGCAGCATGGCTATTGATGAATATGAAAGGAGATTCTTAGAGTTGTTGAAGTATGTCTCCTTCATCAAGGATGAGACAATGAAGATTTAAGGGTACCTGAGTGGGTTGTCATCTTTCATCAGTGATAAAATCCAATATGATGATCCCAAGACTCTAGAAGAAACTATAAGGAGAGCAAAATGCTTATATGATCAGCAAAAAGGAAAGCCTACTTTCCAGAAGGCTTGGGAGGACAAGAAGAAGTTCAAGAAGGAACAGAGGTAGAAGGGAAACAAGCCTCCATTTTCCAGAAACAATCCTCAAGGACAGCCATCTTTTAGAGAACATAGAATGGCTAAGGTAGGAGGGCAAAGGTCAAGGCAGGCACCCATTCAATGTTGGGGCTATAAGGGAGACCACAAGTATAAAGATTGTCCTCACAAAAGTGACAAGGTAAGAGCTGTCCACAATGTACAGCAAGCAGAAACAGTGGAGGACATGGGCAGAAGTGTACCAAGGATCTATGCAGCCCTGGACAACAAGCAAGTTGAGTTTCAATCACACATGATTGAAGTTGAAGCTATGATCAATAACCATGCCTTTACTATTTTAATTGATTTGGGGGCAGGTCATAGCTATATAGACCCTAAGGTAGTGGAAAGATTTCTTTTGCCAAGAAGCAAGCATGGGAAATCTTGGCTGGTACAGCTGGCTACAGGAGCCAAGAGGAAAGTTGTCGAGTTGGTTAAATCATGTCCAGTGGGCATGAATGGACTGTGTACCAAGGCAGATTTGAACATCTTGTCGTTGGGATCATATGATTGCCTAATTGGTATGGATTGGTTGAACCAACACCATGCCATATTAGACTGCCATAACAAAAAATTCACTTGCTTGGATGAGGAAGGAAATCAGAAAACAATCCAAGGAATTCCCATTGGCAGTTACTGTCTGGAAAATCTCAGCAATGCAGCTGAAGAAGTGTTACAGGAAGGGCTATCAAATATTTGTAGCCCATATGGAGGAAGCATCTAAGGATAAGGTGCCAAATCTGGAAGATCATGTAGTCCTGGGAGATTTTGAAGATGTGTTCAAGGAGGTACCAGGACTACCTCCAAAGAGAGATATTGATTTCTCTATTAATTTGATGCCTAGAGCAGCTCCAGTGTAAAAGACTCCTTACAGATTGAGTACACCAGAGCTGAAGGAGTTGCAAATGTAGCTTGAAGAACTTATGAAGAAGGGATATATACGCCCAAGTGTGTCACCTTGGGGTGCCCCAGTCTTGTTCGTGAAAAAGAAAGATGGGACATTGAGATTGTGCATCGACTTCAAACAGTTGAATAAAGTAACTATATTTCCAAAGATAGATGTCAGGTCAGGATATATCATCAAGGGTTAAAGAGGAAGACGTCAGCAAGACCACCTTCAAGACAAGGTACAATCATTACGAGTTCACAGTGGTGCCATTTGGGTTATCAAATGCACTAGTTGTTTTTATGTGCTTAATGAATGGTGTTTTCCAGAAATATTTAAACAAGTTTGTCATTGTTTTTTGTTGATGATTGCAGCTATGTGAAACATTCTCCAGCTTACAAACCTGAGAGATGTTGATGATTGCAGCTATGTGAGACATTCTCCAGCTTACAAACCTGAGAGAAAGGCCCTGAGAGTGGTGTGTGGTTCCTATCTGAAACAGAGTTGGAACGTAGAGATGGCCTCCTCCTTACAGAGAGTTGAGAAGAACAACAGATGATTCTCCTGTGTAACGCAGTGAGAAAGGAGATCTGTTGAGTTGGACGTGCCTGTGGCTAAGCACAAGGTGAAGGTGTGAAATCCCAAAGTGTTGGGTACATCGTCATGAGAACAGGAAATGAAGATGATGTATTAGCCTCCTCTTAGCAGAAGAGTTGATGAGAAACTCCAGATGACTCTCCTATATAATGCAGTGGGAAAGAAGATATGTTGAGTGGACGTGCCTGTGGACGAGCACAGGTGAACATGATCGTAGTGGCTGAGCACTAGTGAAGAAGTAGTTCTTCTGTGTAATGCAGTGAGCCAGAGATATGGACATCCCTATGGATGTGCCCCTAGTGGATAAGCACTAGTGGGCGTACAAGATCCCTTGCTATATTGTTCAAGAGTCAAACTTGCATGTAACCCTAATTGTAATGTAAAGGGTACAGGTCGGTCCCACCTTAATGTGATTAATAATAAATGTAAAAGATAATTAATCTGGTTAATATTAATTATAATGTGACTTAGAGAGGTCGACCCTGTTATGCCAATAGACACTTTTGTTGATAGGTCAAGTCTAATATAAGTAAAGGTAGATTCCCCATTGTGGAATTAGATCTTTCATGTGAGTTTGGAAATTTCAGCAAGTACACCTTCTTGGGAAAAGTGAGCACCTCTCTTGGGCGCTAGTCTTCTAGGGTTTGAGCACCATCTTGTGTGCTAGGTCTTATTGGTGGTGAATGTCTTTCTCTTGAAGAATATAGCAAAGGATTTGGCTGGGTTTTCTTCCCTTGTTGAGAAGGGTTTCCCAAGATATTTCTTGTGGTCTTGTGCATGGTGTTTCTTCTTGTGATCTTGGTTGCTGCAACATTATTGGTTATGGTTAAGACAAATGCTAAAATGAAATGAACTTCATGCTTAACCTAGCTTATTGAAAAACCAACATGGTTTCAGAGCATAGGTCTTGAAGAACCCATTGCACAAACAACTTTCATCCATCCTCTCTCTCTTCTGCAAAAACCATACAGCTCTCCTAAGGTTCCCAGGAAATTCGTACGGCCTGCTCTTCTGGAAGTTTTCAGCACTTGGCACTCGGACGTTGGGGCTAAAAAGGGCATAAGAGTGTACGGCCTCCTTCAATGCACCTCCAACAAGCTTCAGATCAAAATTCTGAGCACTTTTTAAATTTTGGCCCTAGGGTTTCACTAATTTTTGCAGAAATTTCAATATTAGGGTGTTTGCAACTCATTGAAGGAGCTCTTCAGCTCACCAATGTTCTCCTATCTTTCAAAGGCTTATTGTTGGCAATCATAAGTCCAATAAAACGTAAAAGTGCTAGCCTAGCCTAGCCGTTAGGTTTTCTAGCCCAGTTGACAAAAGGTTGTGCAGAATCTAAAATTACGATAAACAAAACTATGATGGAAGTTAAGCTTGATATATCAAGCAACTTCAAGTTTCTGGAAGACAAGACTTCAAAGGAAGACTTATTGTGGGTGATACAAAAATGTGTCACTGTGACATACCTCCTTCATGAAGATGTCAAGAGGACAAAGATCAGCCAGGAGCCATTGGAGAAATCATATCAGCACCCTCAGGTATGCACTTGTATTTATATTATTTGTATCATTGTCATGAGGGAAATTGCAGGAGGAAGGAACCTTTTGCTGAATTCATGGATCCAGAGGGATCTCAGTACATTCAAAGGAACAACACACTCAAAGTGAAGACTCCAGGTTCGATCGTTGTAATTGTCATTCCTCTAACCTCTATTTCTAAAGTTTGCTACATTACAAATAGGTGTTGTAGCTGTGACAACAATCCTTAAATTGTTTTGATTCTAGGATGCACTCATTATTTTCCTTTAGCAGATATTCTTGTTTTGGTTCCTCTTGTTTTCTTGTTCCAGACAGGTTAACAACAAAGGAAGATGTTTATCCTTCAATGGAAGCCACTTGACTCAGAGGGTGTCAAAACTATTTGAGAAAGAGGAAGAATAGAACCATCACTGGGGCAACCAATGCAATAATACATGATTTGAATCTTTCTATGATTCTATGGGCAGAAGCATGCATGACACAATATATGTTTAGAACAAGAGTCTTCACCAGACTTTGAAAAACATAAATCTCGAAGAAACCTTCACCGTGAAGCCTAATATTGAACACTTCAGGATATTTGGGTGCTCAGTGTATTTTCATGTACCCAAAGAGAAGAAGTCCAAGCCAGACCCTTCAGGGAGAAAGGATACGTTTATGGGATAACAGTGAATCTTCAAAGAAATTCCAGATCGACATCCCTAGTCAGAGACAGATTGAGACAAGCAAAGATGTTGACCTTGAAGAAGAGATATCTTTTCAAAGATCCGGAGAATCTCAGATGGAGATAGACAGTGAGACAATGCCTTCTCCCCCTTCAGCAGTTCAGAGGGAGACAGACACTATTCCAACTGATCCAGTTGCTCCAGTTAATATGTTTAGAGATATCGCAGTAGGGCATAAAAGGTCTTCCTTGGCTCACTCTGCAGGAGGCAGAGAAACATACAAGCCTCTCAAGACACATCCCGAGAGAACAAAGAGAATTTTCGAGCTACTCTTCAACCATGAGCCACATCATTGATCCTGAGCCTTGTTAGAATATAGAAGATTGTGCTCGTTTTACCATTGACGATACCCTCGTCACCCAACCATAGGCCGAAGCCACCCTCCGAGCACCTTGACCTTGACAGAGAAGAGAATCCTGGTAGCAATCCAATAGCCAAGAGAGGCTA
>ML840879.1:15949-28139 GCA_009831015.1 Picea engelmannii
CTTCATATATATTGAAAAATATTTCTAATGTTCAACAAACAATTCCAATAGGTTATCATAAACTCTCTCCCAACCCACCATTAGTTGATGAACTAGTCAATCTAGTTCCCTCATCGGTTAGTATGGTTGATCAAGTGGTCAATTTGGTTTCATCCTTAGTTGATGTAGTTGATAAAGTGGTCAATCTGATTTTGTCATTAATCAATCCCACTCTTCCATCAAAGAGTGAAACCCCAGTGATTTATTTGATTCCCTCCTCGGTCGATCATATCGATCTGGTCCATCAAGTGGTCGATTTGATATCCCCATCAGTCGATCCCACTCCTCCTTTGAAGAGTGAGAATGTCACTTAAGTCTTTCTTGTCACTGTGGATTCCTCTGGAAAAGGGGGAATTTCACCCATTCCAATGACACCCCCTCCAAGAAATGTGATTACTATTAATTGGAATGCTCTAACATAACCTATCCTTCCTTCTTACGCACCTTTCCAAATCACTATTGAATTTTGTGGTAGGAATATTCCTAACACTATAATAGATGAAGGAGGAGCTTATGTTAGATTCCTATCCTTGAATGGTTGGAAATCTCTTGGTTCACCTCAGCTTGCGTCGGTGACTTAACATCTATTGGATTTTAACATAAAGGTTAGTCACCCTTTAGGGATCCTTCCTCAGTTTCTTATTACTTTGGGGGTAAAAATGGTCTACATTGATTTGATGGTAGTCCACGACCCCTTAGACTTAAATTTTCTCCTTGGATGAGACTATGTTTATGCCATGAAATCTTTTGTGTCCACTCTCGTCCGCGTGATGTGTTTCCCTCACAATGGACACATAGTGACCATAGACCAAATTTCATTCATTGTCCCTCCTATGATGGATGGTAAACCTTATGACTTCCCTAAATGGTCCTTATATGCTAGCGTCATCGTCCCCGCCACTGGTAAATTATGTGGCAACATGTCCCATGCATTCAATTCCAAATGAGAAGGAATCTCTCCTTTCTTCTGACTTATATTTGATAGTTGACATGGTGATATATTTGATAGGGATTTTAGAGCATGATATCCCTACCCCTATCACACCTCTTGACATGTATTCCTCCCATAGTATTGTTCTTTCGTCTCGCGAATATATCTTGGAAGCCATGATCGAGGTTTGTCCCTTGACATGTATTCCTTCTGGAGAATTATCCTCTTGGAAGCCATGATCAAAATGATAGATATGAACATGGTTCTCATTTCTTTGTCAAGATCTATAATAAATGAAACAGAGGTCTGGATATCCAACCCAATACAGAGCAAGTTTATTTTTATTTCAATCTTGTTAAAAAATGAAACCGATCAATGAACATAGTTCTTTTCCTGTGTCAAGCTCATTAAAAAATGAAACAAGCACCTCCCTCATTGAGTCAAGTATTCCATTACAACTCATAGTTGAACCTTCATTCGATCCACCTTGGTCAGTTGATCCTTTTTCTTCATCCCTCTCTAGTGAACATTTTTCCTATTAGTAAGAAGGGGTCTATTGGGTATAGAAATTAGCGATAGGAGAAGATTCAGTAGATGAAATGAAGCTTAGTATTTGTTCTTTCTCATGCTTGTTAATATATGAGAATAGGTTACAGAGTATACTTTTATATATTTTTCAAAATCATAAAATCTCTATGAAAAAGGAACTCTTTGGAGCCTCCTTTAATTTTTTTTTAGACTCTCTAAACATGAAAATATCATCGAGTGAGCTTGTTTCCTTTCACACTCATTAAAAGGTTAGAAATGACATCTTTTGAGTGATAGTTTACCCCTTTTTTGGCCTCGTTAGACTTATTATGAAAAATGAATACTCTAGTCAAGCACGATTAGAAGAGTTCTCCTAGGTATCATTTTGTACTTTTCCGGACCCTGCAGACAAACTTTACGAAAACATTCATTGTGGAGTCTTCTTTATGAATTTTTAAGACTCTCTAAACATGAAATGGCCATTGTGTTTACCTTCTTTGGGCTCATTAAAATTTACATCGAAGGACCCACACATGTGACTGAACCCCTCCTTCTTCATGTTCATTAAAAGTATGTCGAGGGACTCATCGCCTGATGAGCTATATCAAGCATATGTTATCCTCCAACTTGTAAAACTAGAAAGAGGTACTCACCGCTCATGGTGGGGAATTGTTAGAGGGTTTTTCCATCTTGTTATCTTCATTCTATGGTATCAATTAATACTTTGATTCAACCTTGAGAAATGCACATGTTCTATCATCTTATATAACAGTCAAATCATCCATTCTCTCTCATTGACCACCATTTACATTATGTGTCATGTTCCACTAATAGGTCCATGACCAACATTGTGGTATTCATCTGAGTTAATGTTTTCGATTACATTTGTTTGTTGTGCATAATTGTTCAAGGGAAGTTCACCTACGTCAGCATCTTGCAACCCATTTTTACCTCTTTTTCTTGTCTACTCCTATGTCATTTGTGCTCCATTATTATGATCTTCACACCATATCTCTTTACATGTTTCGTGTCAATTGATGGGGGAATACATTAAGGCCCTTCTTCAACAGATTTCACTCTGTCGACTACAACTCATTATCCGATATTGAAATACACAAACCCATCAGTTCCCTAGGACTTACAAACATTAGTGGCAGGTATCCTTTCATTTCGACAGTTGGTTTACATTATTGACTCATGTTGAATGAATCTACGAGTGTTCAACGTCAACTCCTTTATTCACACTTTGTATATTGTCCTAGGTATCTTGGGTTCCATCATCATCATTGGTGGATTCCCTCACTTGGAAGGAGACCATTGCATTATCTTCTCATTTGTAAGTTGTAATATTTCTTCTTGATTAATAGAAGACATACTGATGTTTCCCTCTATTCAATTGTTCATACAAGTTTATGTATTCATTGGTAGAGAATTAATATAATTATGTGTTATGATATATTATTAGATATGTTGTCAATCCATGCATGATTGCTTTGATATTTGGGAGGATTTCATCTTATTTGGTTGTTTTCATGTATGAATTAGATCTAGGAACATCCTTATTTTATGTCTCTATTCATGTCTTAGGCGTTGATAGAACCTAAGGGAGCTCAGCCCCTATAGGGTGAAAAATCCCTACAACAATTAAAAATCATGTAGGGTGAGACCAAATGTCTTTGGTCACACCTTTTTATCTATAACCGAGTGACCAACCTCCTTCAGTCACACCTTTTTCTCTATAAGAGAGTGACCTGCCATCTTCTTAGGTTAACTAGGAGTGATCAGACCGTCTGGTCTCCCTTTCACCCTTCACAGGGAGCGATCAGTCACTCTGTCTCCCTTTTCAGGGAGTGATCATTATCCCGAGACTCATTTTTGAATATTTACCCTTCAAAATACTCACTCAGATATATTGTTTTTGGTCCACTTCAACACTCCAAATCCATCTTGGATCTGCCTTAGATTCCTTGCTAAAAATTTTACATTTTTTTGTGAATTTTTTTGCATTTTTCTTGAAAATTGTTCCTCTCTTTCTATATGCCACAAATTTGTTATCTTATTTAACTTATTGTTGCATTATTTTGACCAGAACCATCTTCCTTGACCTCCTCGGGTAGTCTACAGATCCTTGGCATACCCCTAAGATATTGTTTGGATAAATTTTTCTTTGATTGTTTTCCCACTCTCGCTTTGATTTCTTTGAGTGTTGATTGTTTTTTAGTGAGTTTTGAAGCCTTTTGTTTTGCATGTTTCACTTTGGAATATTTTCTTTCTTCCTTATTATCTACTTTTCAATGCATTGCACATTGTATATTGAAAGAAAATAAATAGAATGAATTTCTTTCAAATTGCATTTACTTAGGAAAGTTGTTTGATTTAATATTGCAAGAAATTTAGTTAATCATTTGGCATTGTTGTCCATTTCATTGAAAAGAAAATGACGATTTCATGTTTTTGAGTTCTTAGTTGTCATTATAAAGGAGTAAAGAACTCCCCTCCCCACTTTAGCTAGCTTTCATTGAAAAGGAATTATTGCATTGCATCATTCTCTCCACCTTTGTGTAGTCGAGTCCTTTACACATCATTAGCTTCATTACCACACCCTTGAGTAAACCAAAAACCATAAAATCAAGTGCTCAATAAAAATGATCTAGTAAATTTTCTTTTTTGGGCCTAAACATCAACTATAGATCAGGATAGAGATTTGGAATAGGTTGTGAGGTGAGCTCTCCAAAGCACCCAAAATCAAGTTAGAATCTTGTGATAGGGAGAGAAAATATAATTTACATATAATCATAGCCAGGACCCCCCTCTCACACAGGGGCTAAACACGAGGTCGTGTGTGGGAGAGAAATGAAGATTACCCCTCCGACACTTAGCTAAACGTAGTGGAACATTAGTATATTGGGGGTTATTCTTGAGAATCATATGTTTTCATTTGGTATCGGAACTTGGTGAATATCGAATGTGTTTGGGGTCCTCTGGAGGTTTTTCCAGTCCTCTTGTTCTCAGTCCTCTTGGAGGATTTCGGACTTCATATCTTTCCCATACTTTCAGACTGGATTTTCAACTGTACCCTCCCAGAGGCTGACTGGGAGTTGGTGACCTTAGTATCCATAATTTTTAGGGTATTTACACAAGGTTATGGTGAAGGGGAGTCTTCATTCTACTTGGGTCAAAAGTTGGTCAAAATCACTAGGGATCCTTGGAGGGTCACACACAGCTCTCGCCATAAGGGGAATTGCATCAGGGCATAAGTATGTTAAGAAAGTCAACAACGTAATTGATCCACCTGCTCATCCCAGGCCCTTTTTCATTCAAACAAAGAAGAATACATTTAATGGTAACAAAGAAAGAACACATACACTAGTAACATTGACTACAACAACTGAACACAAGAATCTCTAATTAGGTAAATATCTCAAACACTTGTATGTAAACCTTTCATTGATATCCAGGAAATATAAAAATACCAACAATCTTTCTTACTCAACTCTTGAACCCCTTCATTGTCCTTTTCCTTACAATATATAATAATACACTTCATCATAACTCCATGAAGTTGAATTTGGTAGGGTTTCATACTAAAAAAGGAGTTACAATTGATTTAAACTGCTTACTTAACAAACTACTAACTAGTTTTCCATAGACTCCTATAATCTAGGGTTTCATTTCTTGACTAATTTATACAACCCTAATACATATATGTTACATATTTTAGTGGAAAAATAATTCATCACTGGATCCTGATGTTGACATGGAAAATTCATCCAATCTAGCAGCTGAAAATACCTCTTTATGAGTTGACTGGTGATTTTGCAGTAACCATAAATTTGTTGCAAAATATTTGTTTCAGCGGTTTCACAAGAAAATTTGTTTCGAAATATCTGTTTTCACTTACCGATGTTGAAAATTTCTTCAAGATTGATTAAAAACCCTGAGATGACTTCAAAAAAGAAAAAAACATGATTTATCTAGAGTGTTACCAAGCTATTCCATTGCAACCTAGGCCAACAAGTCTAGATTCCTTTTTTCAATTTGTTCTTTCCTCTGTCTGTCCTTTTCCATCAATGTCCTATTCTTCCTATACAAACTTTTCATTAGTTTTTGTAGGGGAAAATATCTCTTGACCATCCTTTTTATATTCTCCAAGGATTCTTCACATAGGTCTAAGTACTCTTCTATCTTCCTTTTCATCTACCTATTTTCCTCCCCGAGTTGTACAATTTCAGCTCAGGCTTCTTTCAATTGTCTCTTTAGCCTTTAAATATCATGTCCTCTTCTTCTGAAGGGGGATGAACATAAAAAAATTCTTCAAAAAGACACTGGATAGGCATCTCAGGTCTGGTCTCTTCAACATGGATTTGTCTTCTTGTTGATGATCTGGTTACAGGTATACCAAGTATTTCTTTTTCAAGTAATTATGGAATAAACATCACATTTTTGCCTAGTGGATGTTGGTATTCTTCAACATCCTCAGCCTCATGACAGGGACATGTCTCATCTATAGGAATCATCCTCTTTGCTGCAAACCTAGTGAAACTATACCTGAAAGTGGAAGGTCTTCCTTGATATCTGTCTCTTATGTAATGTTTTTCTTGAGTCTTCTCCATTTGTGGAATGTTCTCCTTTGAGGGCTTGCATACATCCTTCTTTGTAGGGCCTCTGAATATTTATGCATAATTCTTAACCTTCTCTTCATTCTTCCTTTCTAGTAACCTATAACATTTTTCTTCAAATTTCTTTACTGGTGGTGTGGAGCTTCCTTTCTCTTCAATGTTCTTTTTTATATTGACAAATTTAACTCTTAATGTGACAACTTCTTCTTCAAGCTTCTCACAATCTTCTTCTTCCTTCATCATTTGGATCTTCATGAATTCTTCTATTCTTTTTGCTTCTTCAAGTTGGGTCTTCAAGGTGATGATTTCTTCTTCAAGTCTTCTTTCTTCTTGACCAAATTTTTCTTCAAGCTTGTTTAAGTACTCATATATTTCCTTGAGATGATTTGTCAAAATTTATTCTCTCTTCTCTTCTTCCTTTTTTTGTGATACTATTTTGACTTCCAAACATTGTTTCTCTTTCAACCGATCCTTGAGATTTTCTTCAATCATTTTGGTTTTGTCTAGCTAAGATTTTTGTTTTATGATAACCTGCTTGACTTCTTTAAAATCTTCTTTTAGCTCGATAAATTCCTCTTTGAGAGACATGTTTTCTCTTCTTTATTTGATTAGCTCACATAAATCACTGATTAGTTCATCCTCAAAATCCACTATGTCTTCTTCACAATCGTCTTCTTCTTAATCTGTCCGACATGACGAACATCTTTCTTCTCATTCTATCCTTGCATATTATTTAATATGCTATGTCTCTGTGATGTTATAAGATCCATTGGAATAGACATTATGTATCTTATCCCAAACTTCTTTGGATAATGTGTCAATGTTTCATAGAAACCTACATAGAAGACCTATCTAAAGCAAGTACAAACAAAACTTATCAAGAAAAGGATGAGAGATTCAATATGGAAGAATGAGAAAATATATTCACACTACTCCAATGATTTGATCAATGATTGAATGAATGACAATGAATGAGCGATAGACACTCATATAGGACATAACATTCCATAATTAAGAAAAGTGAATGACCAATGAGCTCTTCCTTAGGAATGCATGCATAATAGTGATGGTATCAAAATGGAAAGTCTAAAATAGAACTAGCTCCAGTTAACTACTACTAAACTAGTGAGTCGGAAATATAAATATTTCCAACACCCCCCCCCTAAACATCACTATGGAGTAATAAAAAATGAGTCCTAGAAACTAGGCCATATTAGGTACTCATGTACAATGCAACTAATATTGAACACTGAACAAAAAAATGAGGAAAGAGGGAAAACAACATGTGAACAAAACCCCCCCTCAAAAGACAATGCATCAAAAGAAGAAAAGGTAGCTTCTAGGGAAATGTGTTATTCACTTCAAGATGATCCCACAAATTCTAAAACTTATGCTCACTAAAATGTTTCGTGAAGATGTAGAAAAACTTATGGATATGATGAACTCCTTTGGAAACCTGTCTTTCCTTGTACCTCTTGATCCTATGGACCCATCTACACCTAAAAATCTTCCTTTTTGGTGGAAGTGGAACTAGATCCAAAGTTTGATTCTCTAAGAGTGATTCATACTCCTCCTGCATGGTTGCTTTCCATAATGTATTTCCCACAACCTCACTATAGGTTCGTGGATCGAAATATTGAACCATATAGCAGTACATGTGCATCACTGGTTTAGAAGATGAAAGTACATGAGAAGGCTCCTCATGTTGAGATCGAGTCCTCCTTGAATCCAATGGATCCCATGTAAGGAAACCTACTTCTTGAAGTGTGGAATGTTCCCTATTGGGCATAAGTTGAAGCTTCTATACTAGCTCCTTATATATTAGTAATACCTACTCGTTTCCATGTACATAATCTGAGTGTATGGAATAATCTCTAATGCCTGAAACTGATGGAAGCACAAGAGTCTCTACATGCTCCACTGGTGTTACATGCAAAGTACACTCCTAATGTGTAAGTAGTAAAGAGGATTCATCATCAAAAAACATAGTGAATTTATAAAACCTTGATTTGTAATCTACTTGTTGGCACAGGGGCAGGCCTAGGGTTCAATGCTACAACAATGCACCAACAAAACCCTAACTACTGACGCTTTCGGCAACACCTACGAAGTAGATGAAGTCTCACTCGAGGTAGAGGCAGGGGCGGTTGCAGGACTCAAGTGTCTGCAACCTTAGCCGGGACATAGATATGTGATTATAACACTTTAATAAAGCACTTAGCACCTTCGGTTCCTTAATATACAATCGTTATCTACTTCATTGATAAAACAAAGCCTCGCAGAATTCACATTATCCTACTATATCCAAGAACTTAACATAGGTAAGAAGATCATATTAAGCACTAAGCACATCCATGTATATCAGATCTAGCATTCCCACATATAATAACCACAAATAAAGTAGATCTATCCAACTACGTCAAAGAACTTAGTGAAAGAATACATAAAATCATTAAGACAAGCACAAAGCATCATAACAAGAGATTTACATGGTTCACCCCTCTCCTGGGGCTATGTCCACCAACTCTTATTCTTCATAGTCTTCGGTCAATCGATTACAAGCACATAGCATCAAAACCCTTACTCCACATAGGAAATAAGATCTGTGCAGCTCGCTAGATCCCTCTTCCTTCCGTTACAACACTAAGCCTCATGTTGTATCACACAGAGACTTGCACTCAGCTCTACAAGTATTACATAGAATGCACAAAGCCTTGATCACATAGATCCAACTCTTGAAACTTAGCCTACATCACATAGATATATCATCCACTACTTCTCTATATGGCCTAGACATCTATATATACATACAAAATAGGCCTAAACATGGGTAAACCCATGGGCCAACATCCCCTTCCCGTTACATATTCCCAAAAACCTGAAAAGGGGACCGAGATCCTGTGATCTCTACTTCATCTTGCGCTCCTCCTTTGAAAGGTTGTCGAAGTTACAAAATAGGTCATCATGACCAAGAAATTCCCAAAACTTGGTCAACGGCCAATAGGTCCCCAACACTCACTTGTGACTCGTCCTGAGTCACTCTGGTCTGAGCAATTTTGCCTCAAACGCCTCGAGCTTGGATCGAGCTACTTTGAATTGCTGCTTTGTTGTGGCCTCTTGTTTAGTGAATTCTTGGATCACTGTGTCATTCACTAGTTCTTCTAGGTGTTTTTATACTGTGAGGATGACCCGTTCTAGCTCTGCTCCTTGGCTCTCGACCTTTGTAAACAACAAACATGCCTTATCTTGCATAGGTTAAATTCGTTGAGTGACTTCCATCACTTTTCTTTGAAGCATATGGATATCTTGTTGAGTTGTATGTTGTTCATGAGACCTCTTCATTCTTTCTACAGCCGATAGGGCCTTCAGCTGCACCTATAGTGTATTTGTGTGCTACTTCGCTTCTTGGAGTTGCGACTCCAATGCTTGTAACTCATGATTCTCAGTGAGGTTTTCATATGTTTGAGTGCTCTAGTTACTTAGCTTCTTGCACTCCAAGACAAGAGATTTTAATCTGTCAACTGTGCTATGGGAAATGGCTTCCCTTTGGTCTCGTACATCTTGAGGGGTATCGATCACAGTGCAGAGCTCTAATGCATTGTTGGAGTTGTTGGATTACATCTTCGATTTTTTCCACCTGTTGTGGAACTCATTCTTTAGCCTTTACTTCAATGACTATCACAGAGTGAAGTAATCTGTGAACCATTTCCTTAACTTTGAGTTGCTCTGTGAGAAACTATTCCTTTTCTTTATGCAGTTGGGATTTTTCTTCATCGAACCTCTCTTGCAGAGTAAGCTTCTCACGTTCGGTAGTACTGTGCTACTTTATAAGGTCTTCCTATGCTTGTGCCAAAGCCTAGGTGGCTTGTGTTGTCTCTTCCTGTGCTCGTCAAAGGTGAGCTTTGACTATATCAATTATCTGGTGGAGTTGAGATGGATAATCTCCTATTTCTGGTGTTCCTACGGATAGAGGCGCAGTAGAAACTATGTGGCTAGAATGTAGTGCCTGCTACACTTCTTGAAGTTCAACCTTGATATGACTAAACACTTCCTCCTGCTTAACTTCTTGCTTCTCTACTATCTTCAATGAAGCACCGTTCAGTGCTGCAACGATGAATTCGAAGTCATATGAGGTGAGGGTGGTCTCAAACTTAGTCCTGGTTGCTTTTGATTTTTTCCTTTAGGAAGGTTTCAGAGGGGAAACCTTTTTTTTCTTTGAGGGGTCCTCCTCGTCTCTAAGTGGTGTAACCTCACATTTCTTCTATTTGAATTTTTTTCCATCTATCTCTTCGCCATCGTCTCCTTTCTGATCTAAAAATGAAGAAGACTTGAAACTTGAATAATAATTGCAAGTGAAATGTTTATGTGTTTAAAGCAACCGGATCAATTTGCAACACATAATTAAGGATTACTTATGTAGAAAATACACATAGACAACAACATAAATCATTGAACATCAGACATAAACACAACAACTTGATAAAGGAGTTCACCCCACTCCGGGCTACATCTCTTGGTCCAGCTTCCAATGGATCATTATTATTAAATTGCTCAAAGTTCTCAAAAACATGCCTTACAATGCTCAAAATGACAAACCAACTGCTCCAATGGCTCTGCAGCGTCCCAAAACCCCTGTCTGGGCTCTTTCGACACCTCAATCGGTCGAAAAATGAAGAAGATAGCCTCCTTGAAGTCTTCCCCTTCAACTTTGTTGTCTCTGGTTCTACAAATCGCACCCTTGTGCTTCAAACCTAGCACACACACTCTTTAAAGTGGAAAAACCAAGTCCCGTATGCAACTGCGCA
Organism: Picea engelmannii; assembly: GCA_009831015.1. Taxonomy (NCBI): domain Eukaryota; kingdom Viridiplantae; phylum Streptophyta; class Pinopsida; order Pinales; family Pinaceae; genus Picea; species Picea engelmannii. Next base: position 26,872 of record ML840879.1, read on the forward strand.
CTGGTACAAACCGTAGGACGGTTAAGGCGCCTCCATCCCCTAACCGCCTCGGCTCTTGGCCATATGGCCCATGCGACCAAACTTTGGGTGAAAAAGGAGTTAATCCGTTGAACTGTGTAAACCGTTTGGACCACGCGCGCCAACATTCAACATATGAATCGTGGGTTCAAAACCCCGTGCTAACACACGGTTATATCCAACGCAATGTATTAAAATACATTGCAATAGAAACAATGTATTACAACCGCGTGCATATTATTACATGGTTTATAACATATTGTTTATATGTATGGTATAACATATGGGTTGGGGCTAAGCCTCGACCTGCCCCCTTTTCAAAATAACACAACCGTCAAACTTAAATACATTATTTCCCGCCTTTCAAACAAGGAACATATGACGGAAAGTTGGCTAGCGGAGTTTCGTTAGAGCTTATACAGTGGGGGAGGTCCGGGGGTCGAACCCTGTGGACTCCCCATGTCATTTTATATATATACATACAACCATATGAACCAGTCGTATAGGGACACGTGGCGCCAATGGGTTGGGCCACGTGTCCATACATTATTGGCTGAAAATGACATGTGTCAACACTCCATTGGGAAACCACCATCCAACACAAATATGCCACATCATCATGATGGTACAACCCTCCACATGGCCATACGGACTGTACGGACAGGTACAGTCAACATCCCAAATTTTTACCTATTTGGCTTGGCGGACAGATCACAATATCTCCTCCATACGGACTCCGTTTGCGAAAGTAAATATATCGTCGGAATCAGGAAGACGGGACGGACACAATGACACTATTTTTGTCTCATTTCGAGCACTTTGAAAATTGAGCAAAATTTGATCCCCTGATCACACCTCCCCATTGGGAAGCTTTTGGACCTCCAAACGACTATCTCAGTATATGTGAAGATGAGGGTACAGTTCCCTCACCCTTCCAACCTCAATCCACTTGGCCTTGCTTGGATTCGTCCCTTTAAGACCAACTCGCAAATACTCCACATTTCCTCGCTTCGAAGTTCGCATCCTCCTGTCAAGTATGGTGTCTTCCTGCAGTTCTGTTAGATACTCTGGCGAAAAATCATCTATGGAAGGAATCTGAACATGCTATCCTTGATCATCGATCAATGGAGGCTCATACAACTTCAAATTCTCAACATTAACAACTGCATACATCTGCATATATGGAGGCAAATCTAAACGAAAAGCATTGTTACCAATCTTGCCGACAATTTTGAAGGGACCATATCGAA
>ML840879.1:47115-68479 GCA_009831015.1 Picea engelmannii
TGTTCATGTCCCACATATGAACGAGGTACTCCAACAACCTGACTTGGGCCCTCATGCCTAGGATGCGAAAGAATTTCAAGAGACCACAGTCTATGAGAGTGACAACAGTGCCTGGGTCATTCCCAGAAATAGCACCATCCTCTTCATGCTCTCTTTCATGCCACTCCAGCATCATGATGGTTAAAGGCATGCACAAGAACTATAAGAGAAAGGTCAGCCTCTTGTTTGAACCATTGGCATATTTTTATTGAGCAAGCAATTAAGTCAAAATTTCATTTTTCAGCCCTCGTAGATGCCCCTTTAGCACAGTGCGAGATTCTCGCAGGTGCCCATAAGGCCACCTACGAGAATCCTGCATTCTCACAGGTCCCGTATGCCTGGCCTACGAGAATCCTGCATTCTCGCAGGTCCCATATGGATGGCTTGCGAGAATGCTAGGGCACGAGTTTTGGCCCCAAAACAAGCTTAAAACCTTGAAATTTGCCAATGAAAACAAAAAATTGAACCATGAAAAGGTAGAAGATAGGAATCTTACCTCGCTAATGGAGACGGTTCGCCAAATGGTTGCTTGTACCTCCCTCAATCGAGCACTGAAATTCAAGGGCAAAAGAGAGGTTTTGGGAAAAATTCTTGGCAAAATCACAATGACTATGGTAAAATCCCTTTTACCCACTTTTATTTACTTTTTACCATTTTTGTTGATTTTTATATTGTTTTATTTATCAAACCTAATGCCTAATAGCCCTATGAGTGGGAATTTTTGCAAATATAACGACTTTGAAGTCCACACAAAGGAGTACGGATATTTTCTCTTTTTCATCACATGCTTAGTTGTTTTTTATGGTTTTTAGAAAAAACCTCGAGCTTGGTCTTTGTTCGTTCTCACGCTTGAAAATACATGAGAACATAATTGATCACACTTTTATCGCTTTTTCAGGCTCATAAAGGTTATACGAAAAAGGAACCCCCTAGAGTTCTCTTTAAGATCTTTTTAGACTCTCTAAACATGAAAAGATTGCCGAGCGTTCTTGTTATTTTCACCCTCGTTAAAGTATTTGAAGAAAGCGCCTGTTGGGTGATAATTTATCTCTTTTTCGGTCTCATCATACTACTTTATGAAAAAGGAACTGAGAGAGTTCTCTTTTGAGTGTTTTTCCAAACTCTATAATCATGAAAAACCTTTGAGTTTTCTATCTTTGGACTCCTTAAACAAACATCGAAAGACCCGTAATGGGACCGAACCACTCCTTCCTAGGGTTCGTTATACATACTCTGAGGGATTCGTCCGAAGGATGAGCTTACATAAACAAGCATATGTTATCCTCCTCAAGCTTGCATAAAAATAAAGAGGTACTCGCCAGAAATGGTGGGGCAAAATTTGGGAAAGGGATGTGTTTTCGTATTCATATTATTGGCAGTAAGTGTCGCTCTTGAACATGACACCCCCTGTTCATTATTGGAAGCGAGTTTGGGAAATCCATTTGTCTCTCATTTGACTTGCTACAAGTTCATATCCTGAGTCGTCTCTGAGTCAGTGCTACCAAATCCCTGGTCGTGTCGTTCATATGTTCAAGAGAAGTTCATCTAAAACCTTTGTTTGAGTCGACCATCTATAGTTGTCCTTTCTTACCAAGTCAGCCTTCCCTATGTCCATTTTCATCTATATTCATACTCTGTTTCACCTTCTAAATATGTTACTTATTTCGTGTCATTGATGGGGGATACACCAAGGCCCTCTTATGATGAGTCTTGTTCCGTTGACTCCAACTCATTATCTAGAAACAAGACATAGAAAATATTTGGTACCTTGGAACTTGCATGCCTCAATGGCAGGTTCTCTCAATTTCGACAATGGGTTTTCATCATTGACCCGTGATCGGGAGATTCCGTTGAATGTTTAACCTCATCTCATTTATTCACATTCATTGGATTGTACTAGTGTACCTTGGGAGTCATTGACATTAATGGTGATTTCCCTCACACTTGTTAACGGTTGCATCAATGACTGGTAATCAAGTGGTTTCTACCATGTTCGACTTCAGCACATGTAATCACATGGCTAGATTCGTAATTTCAGGTGACAGGATTGAAGACCCTGGGTCTCATCTTTTTTATCCGAGTTGCGATGGAATATGTATGATTTGTTGACACATAGATCCACTTTGTAGGTCGCATGGCTATGTCGTCATAAATTTAGTCTTCTCGCATAGATCCACGATGCATTCCTAGTCGCTATGCAGTATATTTGATGGCATGGATCCACGGTGTATGATTGGTGGACATGACCCACGTTCATGATGACATCTATTTGTGGTATGAGTATTGGAATGCCTACCTCATAACTGGTATTATATTCTGCAGATGCTTGGTTGTTTGCAGGTTTTCGATTAGGTGCACTCCTGGTTTTTGTCACACACATGCAGTTTACAAAGTATTTCAGCTGTCAAAAATTTTGGCCTCATACTTTGGGGGGCATTCTGTTACACATGGTTTTGGTCACTCTAGTGATGTATTAAAAATGGTGTATTCAGGCTCCCAACAAGGACGTTTTGCCTGAGAAAAGTGGCCCTTGTCTCCTTCCAAAAAACAAATTTTCAAAGTGAGTTCGCAGGCTGCATATCACCTAGGGTGTGAGAATCCCTCATTCTCATAGGCCACCTACACCTAGGGTGTGAACTTCTCTCAGTTTTCTCCATACATAGGGTGCGAACCTGTTTTCAAGCTTGTAAAAAAGAGGTCTTGAGGGTTCTAGAAGGGAATCTTCTAGAAAATGAGTTGGAATTTGTATGGTTGTCATTTTACTGACTTCTCAGATTTAATGGGATCGTCCTCATCCATGTAAACATCTCTCCTTCTCCTATATATTGAAAGGTTTCTCATGAAAAAGGTTAAGCAAGATTAATTGAAGAATTGGTGAAAGAATTGTGTGAAGAACCCTGCTTGGACAGAGGCTTGGAGACTTTAGTTGGTCTATCAAGAGGAATTGGATCTTCTTCATGCAAGTACAGAGAAAGTGTCTGTGTTGGAACCAAGGGTCATTGAAAGGAAGCTTGTGACATCAAGGCAATCAGGTTGTATCTTCTACTTTCAATTAATATGATACAGCGGCATGTCCCTTTCCCATAAAGTCACTCTTACTTTATTGTGTAATTCCTTGATCATATGAATAAGTTGACGTTGAATACATTTTGCTATATTCACTTTGGTTGGTTTGTGTTGTCTTGGACTTGACCTCACGAGAGCACTGGAGCGAAGAGGGAGCAACAGAGACATAAGGAAGCGATATCAAGGTATGTCACTTATTCCTCCCTATTAGCAAATTCAATGATCACAACTTAGGGAAAGAGTCATGTCTTGTCCTGTTTTGTTCTAGATCTGGGTGGATCTAGGGAGATCTGTTAGTGTCTGCACCTACCGATTAGTCCGATAACACTAAGGGGTAATATTTGAGTTCTTTCCTTTTTTATTGTCAGATACTTATGCGGGGCGAGCATGTTGTAAACCTTCCTATCACCGATGTTGAAGTCGCTAAACTTCAACGCTGTGAGATTATCCTAGTCATCACGAACTGCACGCACCTCTTTCGAAAGGTACACAATGACCAATGCATATTCAAATTCTTGGGGCACACTGTCACAATTGATTGCGCCACTCAGAGGTGGTAGATAGTGTTTTAGGATTAATCCGTAAGTGCAGACACAAACCGATCTCCCTAGATCCACCTGGATCTAGAACAAAACAGGACAAAATAATACTCTTTCCCTAGATTTAGACTATTGAATGAACTAGGAGGCAAGAATCATGAATGTACCTTATGATCGCTTCCTTGGGTCTCTGTTGTACTAGTTTCACTCCAATGCTCTTGTGCTGTCAGGACCAGAACAAATCAAACCAATTGAAGTGAAAACAACTTAATATATTCAACAGTTAATCTATGCATATGATCAAGGAGTTACACAATAAAGTGACATTAGCTTTATGGGAAAGGGACATATTACTGTATTAAATTGATAGAAAGAAAGAATTATAACCTGAGCCTTGATGTTGTAAGCCTCCTTTCGATGGCTCCTAGCTCTGACACACACACTTTCTCGTGCATGAAGAAGATCAACCACTTTTGATAACCTTGTTGGTGTCTCTAGCTGTTGTAGCATCAGTCCTTCATACAATCTTCCACTAATTCTCCAATAAATCTCTTTCTAGTTTGCTTCTAACCTTTTCCATGAGAATTCCCCTCAATTTATAAGAGAGAATGGATTAGTTACTTGGATAGGAATGATCCCAAGATATCAGGAAAGCCAGTACTTAGATAACCATTCGAATGCCATCTCATCCTTCTAGAAGATTCCCTTCTAGAAGGTTCGAGAATCTATCTTTTTCCTTTCTTTAGAAGATGTTTTCACCCTAGAAGTTAGGTACAGTGTGAAATCCTCACACCCTGTCTTAATGCAGCCTGCGAGAATCGTACATTCTCGCAGGCAAATATATAGGTAGCCTGCGAACCTCCCTTAAAAATATGATTTCTGGAAAGATACAAAGGTAACTTTTCTCAGGAAAGTGTTCTAATGAAGAGCCCGATTTCTCCATCATCAGTATATCATCATGACGACAAAAATTATGGATAACAGAATGCCCCCCAAAGTCTGATATTGGAACCAGTGATAGTCGATAGACATTGTAAGCTGCATGTGTGTGTCAAGAACCAAGAGCACATCTAATCGGAAACCTGCAAACATCCAAGCATCAACAGGATATCATATATATCAATTCTGAGGTAGGCATTACCATACTCAGACCATAGACTGATGACATCATAAACAAAGTTCATGGCCACTAATCATACACTATGGATCCATGCCGTCACAATATAGCATAGCCACCTGAATACACTGTGGATCTATGCGACAAATTTTTAATCAAGACAACATAGCCATGAAACATACATAGTGGATCTATGTGTCGAAAATTATACATACTCCATCGCAACCTGGATCATAAAGAGAAATCCAGGGTCTTCAATCTCATCTCCCAAAGTACGAATCTAACCATGTGATTACATGTGTTGAAGTCGAACATGGCAGAAACCACTTGATTACATGTCATTGATGTAACCGTTAACAAGTGCGAGGGAAATCACCATTGATGTCAATGACTCCCAAGGTACCATAGTACAATCCATCGAGTGTGAATAAATGAGTTGATGTCGAACATCCGACGAAATATTTCAATCAGGGGTCAATGATGTAAACCCACTGTCGAAAGCGAGAAACTTGCCATTGAGGCATGCAAGCTCCAAGGTACTAAATAATTTCTAAGACTTGATTCTGGATAATGAGCTGAAGTCGACGGAACAAAACTCGTCACAGGAGGGCCTTGATGTATCCCCCATCAATGACATGAAATGAGTAATAGAGTTTGAAGGTGAAACAAAGCATTTTGTAAATTGGACTGGACACAGGGAAGGTCGATGCGGAGAGAATGGATAACTGCAGATGGCCGACTCAATAGAGGTTTCAGACGGACTTCTCTTGAACATATGAACGACACGACCAACGATTTGGCAACATTGACTCAAAGACGACACATGGAAATACCTTGTAATCAATCGAAAGAGAGACAAATGGATTTCCCAAACCAGCTTCAAATGATGAATAGGGGGTTTCATGTTCAAGAGTGACACTTACTGCCAATCAATACAAATATGAAACATATCCCTTTCCCAAATTTCCCCCCACCATTTCTAGCAAGTACTTCTTTATTTTTACGCAAGCTTGAAGAGGGTCACATATGCTTGTTGATATAAGCTCATCCTTCGGACGAGTCCCTGAGAGTATGTTTAATGAACCCTAAGAAGGAGTGGTTCAGTCCCATCACGGGTCTGTCAATATTTGTTTAACGAGTCCAGAGAAAGTAAACTTGAAGGTTTTTCAAGATTATAGAGTTTGGAAAAACACTTAAAAGAGAACTCTCTCAGATCCTTTTTCGTACAGTAGTCTAATGAGATCGAAAAATGGTTAAACTATCGCTCGAAAGATGCATACTTCAAATACTTTATCGAGCGTGAAAATAGAAAGGTCGCTCGGCAATCTTTTAATGTTTAGAGAGTCTGAAAAGAGCTTAAAGAGAACTCCAGGGGGGTTCCTTTTTCGTATAACATCGGTGAGCCCGAAAAAGTGATAAAACTATACTCAATCACGTTCTTATGTTTTTCACGAGCGCAAGAACGGACAAGAAGACGCTCGAGGTTTTATGTAAAAACCATAAAAAACTATCAAAATCACACCATAACGGAGAAAAAATTGTCCATAATCATCAACGTTTCACACCTGCAAGTCATAACACTCATTTTCATATTAGTTATTAGGTTTAAACAATAGATAAACATAAAAACCCAAAATTGACATAGTAAAAAGTAATTTAAATGAGTAAATAACCAATTTTACCATATCATTTCATATTTTCACCATTGAGTTTCAAAAACCCTCATTTTACTCTCTGAATTCGGCGTTGATTTCCAGGAGCTACGAGTGATCATTTGACGAGCCGTCAGCAACATCTTGGTAAGTTCTTCATTCCTGATCTTTTCATGGTTTAAAATTTCGATTTCATTGGTCAAAAGTTCTGTTTTAAGTTATTTTTTGAACCATATAGGCGTGGAGGCATTCTCGCAGGTGGCCCATACGGGACCTGCGAGAATGACTCGTTCTCGCAGGTGGGCCTTAAGCCACCTGCGAGATGTTCACACTGTGCATAATATATCACCTGCGAGCAGCGCAAAACTCAAAATTTTTTGAAAAGTTTAGCCAATAGAAAAGATTCATTTCATGAATAAGATCAATAATCATCTTTGTATGTTTCTTATGCATGTAAATAGCCACAAACATGGTGCTTGAGTGGCGGGAACGAGAACATGAGGAGGATAATGCAAATGTCGAGAATCATCCTCCCACCATAGCTGCATTAAGAGATTGTGGTCTCTTAAAATACTTCCGTATCCCGGGCGTGAGAGCCCAAGTCCGATTACTGGAGTATCTAGTCTGTATGTGGGATCCAGACCAGCAAGTGTTCATTGTAGGAGCTCACACATTATCCATTGACATAGAGGATATATACTTCTTGACCGGATTATCCAGGCACGGGTCTTATGTCAGTCTGACCGGTAGCAAAGCTGGTGGGTTAAAAATGAGTGAATATTGCAACCAATACTGCGTACCTGAGGCCGAAAGAAAGAAAGGGAAAGTGGCAATATGGGGAGTAACTGACTTGACTCTCCACACTATTCTCTTCATGATTTCTTGGATGGCTGGAAGTGTCGCTCCCCATATGGCATTGCAGAGCTATTTCCAGTATGCCATCGAGTGTATCGAGCCCCGAGTATTTAACTGCGCTGATGCAGTATTGCGCAGTATCAAAAAGCAACTAACCAAGTGCAGGCAAGGAGAACTGAAACAATTTGGATATAGATCTTTGTTAGTTTCCTTCTTCCTAGAGAGGGTCCCTCTATTGCGACTCCAGGTTGAGTGGAACTTTTTGGGTCCTAGGGATCTGAGGATGTTACGATGGTGTCGTCTCATGGCCCGACATGTGGCAGGACCAATCGTCAAATATGACGATATTTTCTTTGACTGGTTGCAGAACCAAATGCTGATGGTCGATGATTACACATATGCCGGGTTGGATTTTCGAGGAGATCCAGATCTAGCACTACCTAAGGATGCTCAGTGGGGAGACCTCGGTAAGAAGTTCACAATTTTTCTCATTTTAAATGTTTTTGAATTTTTATCATATTTAAATGTTTTTGTTTTATAGATTTATCTGAAGACTAACACAAAATATTTGTTTATAACACAGACGTTGGACCGTATAGACCTCCTGGTACCTCTCCTATCCAGCAACGAGGAGAATCGGTAGCAGTATTACCCCAGTATGCCGAAGATTACTAGGTGGTGGAACAGAACTTAGAAGGCCTGACAACAGACATTCCAGATATGACTCTGGAAGAGGTTCCACGATGCGATCAGCGTCACACTGTAGGGGTATCAGTAGCTATGGGTCGCCTGCTCCGCAGGGTAGCTAGGGCAGTTGTGTGTTACCGTGAACGTCATCCGTGACGTTACTATGTAGAAGCTATAAGCTTCAATTTTTGATATTTTGGTCTTCGGACAAACATTTTTTAAAAACAAACTCTTTTGATCGTTATATATATACAGACGGATTCTACCGGTTTACTTTACATTGTGTGAATTTTAATGTGTTTGATTTATAAATGATTCAAATGTCTGTCCAATACATAATTAGCTAATGCATCTGTCAATGTATTAAGACATCTAGCATAATGTTGATATTCAATGTAATCAAAATATCGTTCCAAGAGGCGAATCCGCAAATATACCCTTAACAAAGTAGGACTTCAAATAGAGTATATGTTACTTAGCTGCAGAACTACAAGCTGTGAGTCGAGTCGTACAACCAAACAACGAATTCCGAGTGAGATAGAATCTACCAATAATTAAATAACGACGCTATACTCAGCGATGTTGTTGGTTGCTCAGCCAAGACATACACCTCGTAAAGATATAAGTTCATTTGTTGGGGCATAGATTGCCTATGCAGCGGAAGCTAAGTTCCAAGTACTACGGCTAGCACCATCAACGAAGCTAATATAAGGTAGCGAAGACTCCGACATCTGGCAATCAAAAACAACGTCACGTAAGGGCAGAGACCAGATAACGTCAAAAGAAAACTAAAGTAACACACACAAAGTATGATACATAAAATACAAGTATTTGTGCACAAATGACTTATGCATAATATTTCTTCAAGTACAACCCATTCCTGGGTTCACTCAAAGGTATACCATCATAATCAACCAGCTCGTATGCTCCTTTTTCTAAAACTCGGCGAACAATGTAAGGACCATGCCACATTGGTTCGAATTTCCCAGATCCTAAGACATCTTTATCCTGTTCATACAGAAGAACAAGATCACCTTCAGAGAAAACATGAGGCTTGACATGCTTGTCATACTGTGCCTTGACGCGTTTCTTCTGGGCTTCTATTACGAGAGTAGTGTCACGTCGAGTTTCGTCTAATCGCATCAAATACAACATACTCTCTTCTTCAGCAGAAGTATTAGGTAAGAGTTCGACAGCTAGCTTCAGAGAAGGTATTTCACATTCTATTGGAAGAATGGCTTACACGCCATAGACTTTGGAACCTGAAGAATCATTGAAGGGTTTGGAATATCCCTCCTTCTTTGGCTCTAGATGTGATTTACCCTTTCCTTTCTATTTGTATTATCCTTTTCCATCATGCATGGTGAGTGCATGTGCTTTGTGATCCTTGATTAGGCCCATTCGAATGAGTTTTTCCTGATCATGTGTGAGTGAATCAATGAACTGGTCCATGGTAGGAATCTTCCACTTTGATCCCAAGAGAAATATGCCTGAATAGAAAGTGGAGACATAGACATAATATTATGATCCTAGCTTAGCCAATATTGTTAGAATAAGTTGGTCTACTTATGTAGACTTATCAATACCACAAGATGTCGAACTCAATTATATCAAATATTTAAACTTGGTAAAGAAATCTTGTATGTTATCAAAAAATTTAGGATCCAATGTATTCAACTCTACCTCAAGCATATGACCTCTCATCTCATTATTCTTTCCAAAGAGTCTTTCCAAGGTGGTCCATATCTCATTTGGAGTCTTTCATGCAGAAACGTGAAACCATAAATCAACTGAAATTAATTCAAGAAGAAGTCTTGTGGCCTTATCCTTACGGTTCACCCATTTGGTATTCTCAATAGTTGATGTAGGTTTTGTTTATGTCTCCATTGTCACATTGTACAATCCTTTCCTTCTGAGTTGGAATTCAAAATTTGGATTCCATTCAAAATAATTGTACAAAGTGATTATTATCACCAAATTTGATTGAAGAATTAGTGTCGTATCCATCCCTCTTACTGGTTCTGAAAAACCTAGAAAACATTTCCCGAGAAAACACTAAAAAACCACTTTTTCAAGAGTGTCTCACCCTGTCAATGGGAAGCCTAAGACATTGTCACACCCTATGTGAAGGATATAGTGATAAAATGTTCTGCGAATGTCTCACTTTTCGACAAGGAGAGGATGCGACACTTTCAAATGTTGCACTTTTCATAGGGAGAGGTTGCGACAATGTTAGATACATGGATTATGCTCGTTAAAACTCTTATTTACCTCTTCTTTGGCTTGTTGGGTTTTCTCCAAGAAACTCACCTCTAATACCATGTCAATGTTTCATCAAAACCTGCACAGGAGACCTAGCTAAAGAAAGTACAAACAAAGCTTATCAAGAAAATGGTGAGAGATTCAATATGGAAGAATGAGAAAATATATTCACACTACTCCAATGAGTTGATCAATGATCGAATGAATGACAATGAATGAGCGATACACACTCATATAGGACATAACATTCCATAATTAAGAAAAGAAAACAACCAGTGAGCTCTTCCTTAGGAATGCTTTCATAATAATGATGGTCTAAAAATGGAAAGTCAAAAAATAGAACTAGCTCAAATTAACTACCACTGAACTAGTTTCTCCTTTACTGAATCAAGTAATCCTTCTAGGATGAAACCCATTTCTATTTTGTTGTTTTTTTTCAATTCCTTCCTGGTTGTAGTCTTTGGTTTCTTTGAAGTGGTATATACTGTAACAATTTTTTTCCAAATGTCAAATCCATGTTTCTATAAAAATGTTTTCATTCTTTTGCCCCACATCTCATATTTCTAACCATCCTAACCATCAAACATTAGCACTCCATTCTTAGTGCAATCCATGATCTACCTTCCAGTGGTTAGATTGATTCTGAAGGACCTGCTCTGATACCAATTGATGGAATATTTACCAATAATGAGAGGGGGGGTGAATAAGTATTGAGCACTTTTTTCCATTTCTTAATGAGAACATGTGAACGTTAACTTTATCAAAAGTATATCATTTTCATTCAATATATCATAAGTAATATCAATCAACAGTGCATAACAACTAACCATAGATACACAGTATACCAGAATTTACGTGGAAACCCAAATGGGAGAAAACTGCAGAATGTTTTTCTTATATATCAAAAGAATACATTCATAGGAAGCACCAACTTCCAAAATCTCCAAATCCAACTCGTAGAAGGCTCCAATGCCCTATTTATAGGCTCCAACCTAAAGGAAGCTACAACTACTTGGATTCTCTAACTCTAACCGGAAGGAGACTATGACCCCCTGATTTACAGGTTCCAACCTAAAGGAATATCCAACTCCCTCTATTCTCTAGATACAACCCCCTTTCCTTTCCCCTTCCTGCCACCTTGAAATATAAATGTAGACTCAACCTGTCACTACCACTAATACTATCACTACCACTGTAGTTGATACATCAACCTATAACTATCAATTATCACTGAGATACCATCATCAACCTGTTACTGTCAATCTATCACTGATATACAATCATCAACCTATCACTGTCGCTGATACTCAACATCAATGAAACCAAATATACTCACATAGATCATATGCCAATATCACCAAGAACATCTCTCAACCAAATGTACATCATCACCAAAACATGAATTTAGTCATGTTTCAAATATGTAAAAAGAATGTACCAATATCACCAAGAAGTGTCTCAACATGGATCATACCATCATCAAGATATATGTCTCAACCATGTACCAAAACATCAATGATATGCATCCAACCATATACCTCAGGCATGTGCCAAAAACATGTACCAAATTGTGTGTCTCAACCATGTACCATATCATTCATGATATCCCTAAATCAAATACCAAAGTATATTCCATAAACCATATACCATAAGATCACCAATATTTGTCTCAAAATGCATCAACATCACCAAGAAATGTACCTCATACATGCACCAAAGATATTCCTCAAGACATGCACCAAAGATGTGCCTCAAGCATGTGCTAATGTCTCAACAATATACCAAAGACATGCCTCAAGCATGCATCATATCCTTTATGAACCATGTACCATAAAGTATGCCTCAAGTATATACCATCCAAAACCATATACCAAGTGTATGTCTCAAACACATGCCAATATCACAAAGATGTGCCTCTAATAATGAAACATAACATCAATAAACCAAGTACCAAGGATATGTCTCAAGCATGTATCAATATCACCAAGACATGAACCTCAACCATATGCAACCATGTACCAAAAAGGAATCCAAGTCATTCCTTAAGCATGTGTCACACAATTCATGATACAAGCCTCAAAAACACATAGAAACATACCGTTACTCATGATGAAAACCCGATGCATATTATCTCATACCAACAGACCAACCTTGTACACATCATCTTCAACAATCACCAACTAGCCACTTCATTGAATTTTCCTCAACCTCACGGGATAGAGACCAGTCATCTGGCGAGGCCTCATGGGATGAGTGTCATACAATACACAAGGGTGCCTCACGGGACACTTGTCCTAACCCACGGGGGTCTGCTAAATTAGGGTTTTCATAATCCCTTTTCTCTCTACAACTCTAAGACTTCCACACTCATTTCTTCCTTAGATTTGCTTCCTCATATACGCTATGCAAAGTTCACTTGAGAGAGATATTTAATGAACTTGTGAGTGTCCAAATGAGAGTATTCTTGAAGTGTATATATACTTTTCCAAGTGACTTATTTCCTTAACTTTAGGGATGACCTGTACTTTCTTGTTATATATGTTTTACCCTTTAATTAATGACTTGTAACTTCTTGTTACAACTGTTCAAGGGTTTCTTAACCATTAATCGAGGATTTCAACTTCAAGAGGGAATAACTCCTCAATTGTGAGGAACCATGTGGTGTACCACCTACCATTGGAAACAACGTGATGATGATTATCCATCTTTGATGGTTTTTGCAGGCATGTGCCATGTCCTTCATCCTCATTTTTCTCAAACAAATTTTGGATTCATAACCACAGCTCTGGGGCTTCTCAAACACTTAGCCATCTTTCCAAGGATTCTTCTAGACTTCTTCAAAGAATCTTCCCATGAGGTCCACTCTTAAAGTTACACCATAAGGGGACCACTTTGGAGACTTCTCCAAATACACCCATCACTTTTAGATTCTTCCAAACTTTTTTGGGGGATTCTTCTAGGGTTGACTAGGGTTGAAATAATTGACAACCAACTATCCAACAGGTATTTGGGGACTACAATGTTGATATTATGGTAGTTTCAAAAGGTATTAACCTCCATGTGTAACCTTTGGCTAGAATAGAATATTCCACCAATAAGCTAAACCCTAAACAAATGTGTAAAAACCCTAGAATAAAAGTTGACTCAATAAAAGAATTAATATTAAAGTATTAGCCTCTAAAAGGACAAGTCGACCTAGACAAGTGATAAGAACCACTATAAATAGAGGGCATTCTAGCTCATTTGCACTCACTCTCTCAATTCTAGTGCAAGTTTGGAGTTGTAGTTGCAAGGATGGAAGGTAGATCTTATGGGGTGGTTCTTGGTCTCTCTCTCTTGCGTTATCTAGCCTAATATATGCATGCTACCTCTTAGTATCTCTTGGTGGTTTTTATTGATGACATTCTTGATGGTATTATGATATTATTGATGTTATTCTCGGTAACTACAACTATTACAGTTGAGTATTGTTCTTTTTCTATGGTTTTGGGACTTTTTGTTTGGTGAGCTATCTTTGGAGAAACATGCACTCTCTTGGTTATCTGTTGGTTCTAGTGTTGATTCTGGAATCATTCTATCTAGCAAAGGTTATGGTTCTCGGGGGTGGTTGTGTGACTATGGTTGGGTGACAATATTGTGATATTTTCTATGGTAAAATGAGCACATCGAATATTTTAGCAGGTTGTGGGCCCACACTACCTTCGGAACAGTCTAACCGCTAGAAGGTAGACTGGGAGTTCTTTGTCAAGCTCGTTGTAGCACCAGTTGCAACTACAACTAGGGTTTTTGATTTTGCAGCTGTAGAAAACCCTAATCCAACTCTTTGGGAACCTTAAGTGAAGCATTGGACCTAATTTCTAGATTTTCTAGCACACCCTATCCTAGAGCACCCTCTGGTATCCTCAGCTAGCAAAAACGTCAAGTTTGAGTTTTTGGTCAAAGTCAAAGTCAAAGGTTGACTTTTGGTCAAAATTGATTTTGTGGTCAAAGTTGAAATTTTAGAGTTTCTAGATTGTTCTAATCATTGAACCTTTTTTATTCAGTTTCTAACCTCTTCTTGTCAATATGGTGTCTAGTTTCAGATTAGAAGACAAACCTGAACGATGTTGCAAATTTCAAAGGTATAAACTTGTATATGCTTTCCATTTTATATCATACAACAAAGCATGAGTTTGTTTTGCAGGGAATGTACAAGAGACCTTGTCCAAGAACTGATCTTGGATTCAGTACATTCTTAGGAACAAGTAGTTGAGGCTCCAGGTTCCAGGTTTGATTGATCAAATTGTTAAGTTTCAATTTGCACATATCAAGTTTGATAGTTGTTATAGTACAAGTAAACACTTTGGTTGTGACAAAAATATTTGAAAGGTTCTATTACTATTAGGCATACTTGTTTTCATATAAGTACTATTGATATATATGTCAATTGCACTTGTTTGCAAAATGAATGAGCATATCCTCTAGGAGACATGTCTTGTTCTTGGGAAGGTCACCTTGGTAATTCTATGATGATTACCATCTTTGTTATGTTATTATAAACATTATATTGGAAATAATTTTTATCTTATTGTTCTTGTTCTGGGTAGGTCAAAGGCGATAGCTCTCAGAAGGAGTTATAGTGATAGTTGCAAACATGGAGTAGATGACTCCATCAAGTGGTGAGGCAGGTGATCTCACCAAGTACCAATTCTAATGGAAGCGTGGAAATAAAAAGGTGTTTTGGACATCGTTCACACATATGTGTGTGGACCAATGTATAAATGGAAGATAAATATCTTGAGGTTCGATAATGGAGGAAAATACACCTCCAAGAATTTCGTTGTCTTTTGTAAAGAAGTCAAGATTAGGAGGGAGCTAATTGTCCCACACAATCCTCAACATAATGGTGTTGCAGAAAGAAAGAACCATTCCATTGAAGAATTTTTTAAGGAAATGATGAATGACCAGAATCTATCTATGTTTCTATGGGGAGAAGCAGCTATGACAGTCATGTATATTCATAAAATAAGTCTTCTCAATGCAGAACCTTCCACCTTTGAAGAAGCAGTCAAGAAGAAAGAATGGAAGGAATTTATGATGGAAGAATATCAATCCATCATGATGTATGGGAAATTGTGCCTAGACCTAAAGGAAAGTATATACAGTATTGATAAATACAAGGCAAAATTAGTGTTTAGAAGGTTATCCCAATAGGAGGGAGAAGGCTATGATGAGACGTTCCATCCAGCTGCCAAATACACCTCTATTAGAGAAATCATATCTCTTGCAACATCCATGGGTTGGATTTTACATCAGATGGATGTAAATATCACTTTTATCAATGGAGTGATTGAGGAAGAAGTATATATAGAGAAACCTCAAGGTTTTTAGGTACACCTGAGAGAAAACCATGTATGAAGATTAATAAAGGCCTTGTATGGACTCAAGCAAGCTCCGAGATTTTGGTATGCATGAATTGACAGTTACTTGATGAGACTTGAATTTTCCAAGAGCTATGTGATCCTGCTATTATATGTTGATGATTTATTCCTGACAGGTGCAGAGCCATTCATTGCTCATTGTAAGAGGGAGTTATCCTCGAATTTTATATGAAGGATCTTGGTCTCATGCATTATTACTTGGGACTAGAAGTATGGAACAAGCATGGTGAAATCTTCCTACGGAAAAGGAAGTATGTTGTAAAGATCCTTCAGAAATTTAGAATGATGGATTGTAAATCCATGGAAACTCCCATGGTGGCAGATATGAGGAAGTTGAGAGACTCTTATTTTTATCAATAGACTCATCCCTGTACCGACAGTTGATTGGCTCATTGATGTATTTGGTTGATACCTGGTCAAACATTTTCTTTGTTGTGAACACATTGAGCCAGTTCCAGGTGGAACCTAGAAATGAGCATTGGATAGTTGTGTTGTCGTCCTTATACACACTTGAAAACGTGGAATAAGTCTCAATCCACTTAGTGTGTCCTCAGAGACACAATTTCTAATTTCAAGCCCATTGTCACCTCGACTTGAACTTCTTCTGTATAGGCTTACTCCTAGGGAATCCAAAGCGGGTAGACCCTAGTTACTATGTGAATTAAGAGATTATGTCTAGGAGTTAATTTTAATTAGTTAAACATCTAGGGGGGTCTAGCCTATATGAGATTCAACAATGCAAATGCAAGATTTCAATGAAAAGGTAAGCTCTTTTCCTAAGTCAACTAAGACTAGTGCCTAATATTAGGCAAGGGGTCAACTAGGTTAAAGGGAGATTAAACTTTACAAAGGATTACAATAAGATACAAAAGAGTTACTTTAACACAAAAATTGAATAGATAAATGATACAACTATATATACAAAAGAATATAAAGAATAATAAATATACAACTATGAACAAGAAAGGAAAGAAAACACTAACTTGAATTGATTTGTGCAAGGAAAGGAAAGAGTACTCAAGAGATAATAACCACATCACAACAAGCCAACAACCCAAACAACAAAGTGCCTCCACAAGATGCACAAATTCAAGGCGTTGTCTTCAATGGCATCAACACAACTACAAGCCCAAACAAGAAGTGCCTCCACAAGATGTGCAAATTCCAGGAGTGATTAAAGATAAAGCAAGTTAAAGCCTCCACGGGAAAGTGCGCAACTTCAAATTAAACTAGTTAACCATCCACGAGAGCTCAATAAAATTGCATGTGAAATAACTTAAGTGAAATTCTTGCAAATTTAATGATCATTAAACCATCAAAACATTAATATATTATACCAATTTGAGGTGGATTAAGATTTAGGATTGCTTAAGTTGATTAAGTTAAGGTGTGAATCCTAAAACTATGTGGCTTCCCCAGAACTCTCCCTGCTTATACCAAAAATATTGTTGGGTGCTCAAGAACTTAGGCAAACAAGGCCACACCCTAGCTCCATAGGTCAATCCGGGAACAAAATTACTCCACAAGGGGGACACCTAGTGTCGTGAGACCATCCCTGATCTAGCACCCTCTGCTTCTTCCTTAGGTTCATTTTTTGGTGGCAAAGTTGAGACAGTTAAAGGTGCTATAATTAACTAAATAGATTGAAATCCTATGGATCTAAGGTAAATTGTGCCTTAATAATTATTAAGTTAAGTTGGGTTAAGTGATTTCAAGTAAAGTGAAATAAATTGCTTAATCTTGAAAGATTAAGTGATTAAACTTGAAAACAAAGTAAGTACTTGGAAATAAAAGAAATGTTTGGAAAAACACAAGTAAGTTACTATTCTTCCACGACTTAAGCAATGAAAAGAAAAGAGATTCTAAGATATAAAGATAAACCATACGCAAGCACTAGAAGCAATAAACGACAACTAAAACCCAGCCTTATGATATAGGATGGTTGGCTTAGCCAAACTCTTTCCTAGGTGTAGGAAAACAATAAAGAATAAAGAACTTGAAAGGAAACTAATCATAGCCACACAACCTTGTCTTAAGGATAAGTGGGAAAAACTAGAAATGAAAAAAGATGCTGAAAATAAATCTAAGTTCCTAGCCTTACAATATAGAATGGTTGGTTTTGCCAAACTCTTTCCTATGTGTAGGAAAACAATAAAAATAAAACGCAAAAATTTAAATTTGATTGAGAAGAGCAAGACCTTGGGACTCCCTTGGGCTTTCTTAAAATGATAATTAGAGAGAAAGAGGAGTGGGTATTTTTTACCCAAACTTGGGAGGTGTTTGATTGACTTTAGATGGCCCCAAATGGGTTGTTCCTCCATGTTTTTGGTGAAAAGCTAAAGAAAATCAGCAAGCTAATGCTTGCAGGAAATGCTACACAAACACTAAATATCTTCAAAAACATTATGTTAGTGAAAACAAGAAATTTTTAACCTTTAGGACAACAAATAATGTGTTGAAAGAGAGTTATTCAAGAGCAGAAAATGTACCCAAAGTGTTAGAGGAAATAGATAGATAAGAACATAAATTTTAAAGAGGAAAATAAGTGGGTGAAAAGATAATTTCCAGATCTGAAATTACTCTTTCTAAACCCTTAGTAACATGTGAATATGAGAGAAAAATCTACAAGTCAAACAAAGGGGGTGAGTAGATCCAATAATATTAGCAAAATACTTTGCTAAAACTAGGAAGCTACTACACATAAGATCTATGGCAATACTACAATAGATCTATCTAAGAAAAATACTTTGTTTGGACACCCTACACTAGATCTATAAGAAAAACTCAACAAAAAAAAATACAAGTTACCTCCAATATAGATCCAAGACACCAAGAAGACTCCCAATGCCAATATTTCCTCCAAATATTTCTTCATTAGAAGGCAATATAGGACAAATACTTGCCCAAGCTTGAGAAAAGAAAGAGAGACCAAGAAGAATGAGAGAGGAGAGTGGGAGATAATGGAGAAGAGAAGAGGAATTTGGTTAGATTAATGATATAGGTGGATATTGGTGGCCACCCACCTTTTCCAACTACCTCAAAACAATTTTCTGGCAATTTTGACAATTTATTATTTTTAGCAGTTTTAACTTTCAGGGCCATTTTGAGGGCCTAAATGAAGTTTTTTCATGATATATCTTATCAATGGCATTCAAAGGAATAATTTATCCCCCAAAATGAATCTCCTCGATAATACCTTTCCAATGGGCTATCATACGCCTAAAACGGAGATCGTATGCAAACGTTACGACCCCGAGAAGTTGATGTACTAACTTACCCAAACGGGGCCCACATGACTTTTGGCACTTCATCACCTAGGGTTAGGTTTTTGGATGTATAGGGTTTTTGGCATTCCTATTTATTGTAAAAATACCTTAAGATCCTCATTGTAGTCATCATATTTCGAATGTGAGTAACAGTCACATCTCTTCTCAAATATAAGTTGCCACCATTCTAGTGAGTCTTTCACTTTGTATTTTTACAGTCTCTATACATTTCTTTCATTAATAGAAATCATGTATTACTGCATATTTGTGTTTATGGTTGAATCTCTGATACATTTATGTTATATTATTTAATATCTGCAATATCTCTGTGCATTTCTTTATTATATCTTCGCTCTCATTTCGTGCCTAAAATAATCTGGATTAGTGGTATCAAAGCAGACTACTCTTGATCATTTTTCAGTGCATGTCCCTAACGAGGTCTGAGTATATCAAGTTGGGTCTTGAGCTTGTCTCCCTTGAATACAATCGCTCTCGCATGCCCAAGAAACCCTCCATGGTGGAAGAAAAGAAAAACAACAAAGCAGACGATCCTATAAATCTGTTGCTTGAGCAAGCTCTCACGCGACAGAGGGACAAAATGATGGACAATTTTTCCCACATCCTTCAACGCTTTCTGATAGAAACAGGTGAATCTTCATCAAACCACCACTTTGGAATCACCTCTCCTTTCAAGGTACATGTTAATTTTTATATTCATGTATTTGAAGGTCAGATAGATGTGGATGCCCTAGACAAATGGTTAAGTTTGTTAGAAGGTTATTTCTCTGTTCATAATTTTTCTGATAGAGAAAAGATCACCTTCGCACTCCTTAAATCTCTCCCCTGTGTCAAACATTGGTGGGAAACTTACTAGGATCAAAGTTCCATAGAGGAGTCTAGAATATATGGGGCCGAGCCCACTTGGTATTTTTTTGTGGATGCGGTAAAGGAACAATATTACCATGTTGGAAACTATGAGGAAAAGGAAACGAAGGGTTACAGGAAGACAAAGAAGGACACCGGAAAATGGGGCGATTTTCACAAAATCCCCTGGAACAACACTGATGAATTTCACTCAAAACAGTCATTGGTGGTCGAGATAAAAAACAAGGAGTCGAACCCTAATTCAAAATCTGATTCTGAAAATACTGGTAAAAGACAGTTCATCGATGCAAACCCCACTGCTATTGTTGCGACTGCAGTAATTCAAGCAAAAGAACCAACAGATTCTGAAGAGGGGGAACACATTTTTCATTCACAGATGTGGATGAAGGAGACTCCGCTACATTTTATTGTTGATAGAGGAATCCAGAAGAACCTCATCTCAGCAAAGGTTGTCAAACAGTTGGGATTGTCGACATAACCACACTCGTAGCCATACATAATCGGCTGGGTTCACCAAGGATGATATATTCATGTCAGTCAATAGTGTATATTTTCATATGACATCCAACCCTTCAAGGATGAGGTATTATGTGATGTTTCCCCAGTGTATTTATGTTATGTTCTCTTGGGCCAACCATATATGTGGAAGCGCCATGTTGTTTATGAGTCTCGACCCCGCAGTGTCACTGTTTCTCTAGGGGGTCATCTTTACAGAATACCAAAGGAGTTATGAATACTCTCCCACCTAAAAAGTGTCGCAAGGTAGTATCTCATACTACAAAATTTAGCTTCTTCACAATCTGTTCAAAAGGTGAACAAAAGGATACTGCAACCACTACAACCTCGGCCCAAGCACCTTCTATCCAACAGATGTAGGTCAACAAGATTGTAGAAAATTGTAAAGATTCCTTCTTCACAAAATAATCTCATGTATAAAGCCTAGTTAAAAAGGTCCAACCCTTCTAGCCACATGCTCATGATAGAATTCCATAAACTGAGCAGCACGACATCTCCAGCAAGGCAAGCAACTCACCAAGATTCAGATTCAACAAATTTTTTTTTCTCTCCATTGGGCACTCAATGCAATGGATACCATTTCTTCCTAAGGAGGGAGGATTGATCCAGGTGGATATTGGTGGCCACCCACCTTTTCCAACTAGCTCAAAACAGTTTTCTGGCAAATTTTGGCAATTTACTATTTTTAGCAATTTTAACTTCCGAGCCCATTTTGAGGGCCTAAATGAAGGTTTTGGATATCGATATTCTCAATGATAGTCAAAGAAATGATTGAGACCCAAAAATTAATCTACTCGATGATACCTTTCCAACGGGCTATCATACGCCTAATACGAAGATCGTATTCAAAAGCTACGGACCCAGTAAGTGTTACACATTATTTTCGTCATCCCTATGATCGTTAATGATGTAAACCTATATGTTGCCTTCAG
The DNA here is from genome assembly GCA_009831015.1 of Picea engelmannii. Classification (NCBI taxonomy): domain Eukaryota; kingdom Viridiplantae; phylum Streptophyta; class Pinopsida; order Pinales; family Pinaceae; genus Picea; species Picea engelmannii. Next base: position 68,352 of record ML840879.1, read on the forward strand.
AGGGGTCAGTGGCCTAAGTTCCTGAAGAGAGAAGGGAGAAGAACTTTCTCTGAGAAAAGAAGTTGCATTTTCCTGTGTAAAAACCTTATAAAAAAAGGAAGTTCGCAAGTTGCCTATGTATTAGGGTG
>ML840880.1:33310-53708 GCA_009831015.1 Picea engelmannii
GTGAATACAAACAACTATAATAGCCAAACAAAAGAGAAGTGTAAACAAGGTTCATTCACTTGCTTTCTTATTCCAATATTTCCTGGCAGGTCTTGTAGAATGTGTTTTGTTATAACTTATATCTAGATTTAATAGCCTTTTCAGAATAAATACTGATGACTACCATGCTTATATCTTGAGAACTCTGACTAATATTGGGAATTTGTTTATTGTCTCTCTCACAGGTATTTCATTGTCATTGGATCAGGTATAACTCTAAGTTCTTATGAGTTGTTTGTTTTTTGACGACTTGTTAGCCCTTATTTTCATGTGATTTTAATCTCTTGCTCATATTTATGTCCTTTTTACTTTGAAGTGGGAGGTGCTGCGCAATCATATTGATGAGGTTGACAAGGAAATACCTTGAGAGGAGCTTCATATTACTTTACAGACTTGGAAGTTCCACTTTAGCTACCCTACAAACATGGCTGCATGCAACTTGGAAGAAGGATTTATCGACACTTTGAACATTTTCTTTCTTCCATGTTTTCAACAGCAATGTTGCTTTCTGGATAAACAGTCTTGTATTAATAATACATAAATTTTAGGCTCTAGTTTTGGTTCACGACAATTTGGAATGCAGCTGTAAGGATATCTGGTTTGAATTTGTGTGATTTTGTTTGTTTGTTCATATGCTTCCTATCTTGTACAGTCTTGTACAAACAATACAGAAATTTAAGGCTCTCGTTTTGGTTCATGACAGTTTGGAATGCAGCTGTAAGGATATCTGCTTCGAATTTGTGTTATTTTGTGTGTTTTGGAGCTTTTTTATTTGTTTATATGCTTCCTATTTGTGTAAGTGGATGCCTTTTTGCATGTTTTTTCCTTGTCTCTAAACCATAAAATGTTAATAATGGTAATTACTTAGTATATGCCTTTATGCTGCTTACATGGTGAATGCCTATTATGCCTATTATGTCATATTTCTATAGTCTGAGAATTGGCAACATCAATAAAGGCTAGTGCATATTTTCAATTTTCATTGCAAAGGTTTTTTTTTTTCGCTTTTTTTTTTTGTGTTGAGTTATGAAACAAAGGACCAGTGTCATGTACTAGACTTTTGTGAGAACATTTTTTAATGATTCATGGTCGGCCTTAGTCAGCAATAAAGGCTTTTACATTCTACTTATGTAGATCTCTGAATGAGATTCACGTGGAGTCTGTATAGATATTTCCCAGATCTATGTTAACAGCAAAGCAAGTTATTGTTTGGAGGTTATGCCAAACTGAACAGATTAATTGAAGGAATTTATTTTAAGCCTTTATTCTCACTGTCTAGTGTTCAACAACATTGCAAGGCATGCGTTAATCATTCGTTTCACTGTGGTATCAGGGTGTGCATTTTATATAATTTTGTAAATTGTTGGAAATGTAGGGGTGGTTTTTACGTTCAATCAAAGGAAGAATATGGACTTTTTATTAGATTAATTTCCACTATTATTTCACCTCTGCAGTGAAGTTATTGTTCTTGTGTCTACTGGGCAGGTACTTTGCAGCTGCTACAGTATGTCGTCTTTCAAATGATTTTATATCTGAAGTTTACCTATATATGTAATTTTTGCAAAGAAATGTGATTTTCTTATAAATAAGTATTCTGTCTTCGAAATTTATATCTGATCACAGAGGCATTCTGGAACAACTTAGTGCGTATGTTGAAGCTTTGTGAGTGACGAACCTAGAAAACTTGGTTCAGGGCAGTACTATTATAAGTATGCTATAATGTAACAGAGAAGTTTCCTTAACTAAGCTGCAAAAGCAAAAATATATATAGATATGTATATTTAAGGTTGCCCCTTGTTTTTTTTGATGAAAAAGAATGATAGGGTCCCTCAGAAGTCACATAGCAGAGAAATTACCTCCAGTAGAAAGTGTAGGCTAGAGTTTCAAGATGCTTTACTGCTAGATGATCATCTCCTAATTTTGGCGATGGTCTAATGGCAATGGAAGCAATGCACAAGTGCTGTTAAGAACATGTTTGTGAAATGCAGGTCTTCTCGTTTTTTGTTCCATAAATATGGGTTTCAAATGTTCAATTGTCGATGTCCTAGAGGAAATAAAAAAATTAAATATGCAAACAGTTGATTGTATTTTGGGATCTGCTTGAAACATGGTCTTTAGACTTGTGATTCATAATTTGCATTGGATGTAGAGTACAGAGCAGAAAAGGATATCAATCTATAAATGAAGGTTGCTGTGCTCGAAGATGCCAATTCTCAAGAGAATTGGCATTCACATCTGAAACAAGACTATCAATGCTGGCAATTATCCAGAATTTTTTTGAGAAACTAGATGGACATTACAAGTAGACCTGCCATTTTCTACTGTTGGTGTAAGCTGCCAAGATTCATATCGTGCTCAATCTAATCAGATGTCCTTATAGAGATAAGGAGCCAGACTCCAATGTGGCATCTAGTGTTCAAGGTGGGCTTCTGTGGGTGGAGTTAGTTAGTGTAGCTTTAAATTTTATGAAGAAAATAAAATACACTATTGAGGGGCATTTTTCTCATCATAACACAAGTGAGTACACTATTATAACAACTCAATTTGATTTTGTTCTTTTTCATACAAATATGGGAGCATAAATCAAGAGAGAATAAAAAAAAGATGAGACAAGCTCATGTGAATAAGAATGAATAATGCACACGGTAAGCAAAAACCCTTTCATAGCATCATGAAGATAATATGGTGTCAATCCATGCTGCAACAAACAAAGAGAGCAGTACAAGGTTTCAATCGTTGGAACAATGTGATTCAAGTTTAGGTCCTAACAATGTGGTTTTCTTGTAGTGAAAGAGGGCTGCTTATCCTTCCGTTGGTTTACGTTTATACATGCCATTGATTGGAATCACAAATATCACAATTAGCTAGAGTAATAAATGCAAAGAAAAACATTCTACCTCAAGTACGGATCGATGAAGCTTCATTCAAGAACCAATGTCCTCTTTGAGCTTCTTGCCATCATGAACAATGTTGAAACGAGGCAACTCATGTAAGATAATTTATGAATCAATGCCTTTTCAAAGTATGGCTACCAACCACTCTCCCCCTTTTGCTTTGCCTTTGCATCCTCTTTTAAATGGGTGAATTGAGGTTAGACAGTGAAAAAAACGTCTGCCCTAATCAGTGACGGATGAGTTTAAGTAAGTGATAGTAAAACAGAGGCATAACTATTGAACCCTAAACCTAGACCTAGTTGGACCTTGGCTAACTCGGGACATCCACCACCTTAGAAAGCATATTGACAATCAAATGAAATAAAGTGGCTTTAAATCAAACATTCCAAACTTAATGCATGAAAATGACTTTAAATCAAACATTCCATACTTAATGCATGAGCATTTGAAAAATGAAGTGCTTCAATAGTGATGAGGTGTTCGAGGTGTTATGAATCAAGTAGCACTTTGATGAGGCACATGGACTTCATAAGATTCTTGTCAAGCCAAACAATCACATAGCAGTGGCTTGAGTGAAATGCAAAAGGTTAGAGTTCACTATCGATAACCCTAATTTGTTTTTCATCTATATTGCAATGTGTAGGCCCTAGGAGCATCAACTTCATATCTAACAATGAGAGGCAACTTCATCTGCTTGCACAAACAAGTATCGTTTTTTCTTCTAAAAGGGCAGGGCATTGCATTTGATAGTCATATGCTTAAAATTCCTACTCGAAGTTTTAGGAACCATGGAGTTTGGAATTATTGTAGGATAGGGCATTGCATTTGATAGTCATATGCAGAAAATTCTTACTCAAAGTTTTAGGAACCATGGAATTTGGAATTATTATAGGATTTCCTTCCGTGAAGGATCTTTCCCATAACCATACCATTCACTCAAGTTCTTTCTAAATTGAAAATTCCTACTTTTTGGTAGATTCCATACAGAAACCTCTGGTGCCAAAGTGTCCAATGCTAAAGACGATTTTTTCTTTTGATAAGTAGGATGTGACCTCCATGGCCAATTAAATTGATTGACAAACCAAATAGCCATAAGCTAGACATGAATGTAGGATGGCTAATGCAAATTGCTCCATTAACAACTTCTCACCATGAAATACTTCATGTGTGTTTTGATGAGCCAAATAATTGTAACAAAGATGTTGAACTTCTCAATTGTAACTTTAAATTGTCAACCCAGGGACATACTTCTTTGACAATGCACTGTGCACTGTATGTGCAACAACATAAATACATCTATCTATAGGAGGGAAGAGACATGTTCACCATAGGAATGCAAGGACTAGTTCATCAAATGAAATCGATAAGTACTTGAACAATATTTAAATGAAAGATGCAAATTGGATAAGAAGTACTTGAACAATATTCAAATGAAAGATGCAAATTCACTGAATGGAAAGCATTGCAAAATATAACTTGAGAGCATCCACTATCAAAGGACTAACCCTACTTAACCTGACACAAATGAGAGCTGAAATGAAGGCTGTAGTCTAAGTAAACTTAACTAAGTCATTGTATTATAGTGCAGAAATAAATCTATTGCAAAACATAATTGAACCTACTCAAATTAACCTACTGAAACAAAGTTTACTCCAGTGCAATTAACCTATTGCAAAGATGAATCAACGCATTTGAAAACAAAGCTAATCCTCTTTGAGGTAATCTGTTACAAAGCTGAAGCAGACAGAGTTAACAAAGTCTCCTTATCAATGACATAATAACATGAAGTTACTTGAAATGACATGTTGGAATTTGCTACAAGAAATAGAGACTAGTTGCAGAAAATGATGTATAGCAGGAAATGGAAACAAAATGGGCTAAACACAGTTGAAAGGAAATGAATGAAATATCAAGACGGAGGTTCCATGTTCGACCTTGAGTGGGTCCTACTCGAGGCTTCTATAAGAAACCTTAAAGACTACCAAAGATAAGGAATCTGGAAGGAAGCTTTCTACATTAGTACACTAATTCATAATAATAATACATACTCAGAGTTCGAATGATTATATCAATCAACCCTTCAATTAGTGCTTGATTGAAGGGTTCATGTGTTCAATATTCCTATAACCAGGGACCTATGTTATAGGGATCAAATCCCTTTCTAGATTGTCTTATTTCAGTTAGCAATTCAAATGGATATGATGTTGGATTTGGTGCCTTAGGTGATTGAAGGCTTGGCAAGCCTTGGAGGTTGATGAGGGGACACGATCGCCCTTTTCTCTCATGCAATGTTGGTGCAATGCCTTCTTGAATTTATACCTGCTTGAGCCATAGGTTAGTGCAGGGTTAGATTTCCATGAAATCAACCAAATCATAATTAAACTAGGAGACAACACACTCAATCATCCAAATCATTTCATTAATAATCGATTGCACAACACTCAATATAATTATTTAATCACGGTTGAGATATCTTATATAGTATAAAGGTGATCAAAATATCTCAAAAGCGGGTCTCATGATACAATAAGTGGGGGGCCCATCATCACCCTTGTAAACAAAAAGTGATGATGAAGCTATTGCTGCCGCCTTTCTTGTTGATTTATTGTGGCTAGTCTCTACAAGCCTACCTCAAATCATATGCCGCAACTGGGTGTTGGCGCCCTTGCCATGGTACTCAACATTTCTCTCAACCTTCTCCCATTCTTCCCTTTCCTTCACTTCCTCTAATACCACTGTTGGTGTAGGGTGTAGAAGGAGAGGGGGGTTGAACCTAAGTCCAATCCAATTGAGATTTACTCTCCTTAATGAGTTCTTGCATCGTTGGGCTTGCAAGTTGCTAGGGGAATGAGGTTCAGTTGTCCCGAGGTCATGTGGTAATGCATTCCACCTTCGGCATGCTTGGGTTGCGTCTTCCCATGAGATCTTGATTGTATCTTCAAAATGGCCAATTGCCCCTCTTTGCTTTCCCTCCAAGATGGAAAGCAAATAAGATATTAGGGTCATATGATTGCTTATGAGCTTGTTAAGCTTAATCACCTCTGCTTTGATCCATACGGGGTTTAATTCTTCTCTGTATTTTTGTAGTTCTTTTGTCCTCATTTCCTCATGGTGAATCCAAGAGCACAATGCTCTTCATTGAACTAACCATACATATGGATTGTGGGTCCATTTGTAGGGGTGAGGCAAGGCAAAATTATGTAAGTAAAACTCACATACATGTGCCCTTTCTTCTTCATTTATTTCTTGGTATGTGTCAACAAACTCCTTAGGGGTTTTCGCTTTGAAGGGAATTTCATTTACTAATGTTAATTTTTGAATCTAGCACCTGACCATTAATTCTGAATAAAATCACTTTGTTGAATAACAACACAACTAGATTACTTAACCAAACATTAGTGGAAGCCTAAAAACATAAACCAATCACATTGCATAAGATATCTGCGTAAATCACCCTTGGAAAAACCTGGAAGGGAAAACCAGATCTGAGTTTGATTTTATTAATAAAATACTTGGTGTAACACACCCGGGACGGGGCATAAAATTTTTCGCTTTTCTTAAAGGACAGATTCTTCGACAGATTCTCCATCCATGGTTTCTAATTTGGGAAGTCAAGGAACCAGTCCGACCTCACGGTCAAGGATCTCCGATTCTGAAGCCAACGACTCTCTGAGACCCTGATGGTCTCGCTCTGTAATTAAACACAGACCCTTTCGACTTCTGGGTGTAGGTCTAATGATACCCGCAACCTTCCCTTCGCCCTTGGGAAATATCTGAGTTTGGGCGCTAGCCCCTTTTCTCATAAGCCCCTCCTTGAGGTGACCTTGGGCGATAACCTCACGCAAACACACAATTGCGACCGTGGACAAAGGTAGTTTGAAACCAAACTACCTTTCGGCCCACGATTCTCCTCCAGCCTCCACGTGTCCTTTCTTCAAAACCGTGGTTTGGATTTTGGCCCGCCCTCAACTTTTTAAAGTTCGCGCATCTCTGATCCCCGCAATGCTACGGGACCGTCGATCTCACGATCTTGACAGTGCCTCTAAACTGACGGCTCAGATCTATCCCTTTCAAAGCCGCAGATCAGATCTGACCTTTTGCAAATCAACGACTCTGATTTCTTTTGGAATTCTGGACTTCGGAATTCTCAAGTCTCAAACTTTCCTTTCTTTCGTAGGTCAATCTTCCGGAGTCGGCGATTTGCGGACACCTGTCCTTCTCAATCAGTGGCTCTGCCTCTGCTTTGGGGGTTTGACCTTTCAACTAGATCAACGGTCCTGCGGCCCCTTTGCTCGATCAACGATCGATATTTCCTTCGGGTCTCTGGACTTCTGAGATTTCAAATCTCAAACTTCACTTCCCCTCAAAGTAAGATGATTCATGCCATGTGTCCACTTGAATCTGACGGTTGAGGCTTGCTTCGAGTCTTTACCTGAAATCTACAGATTTATGCCACCTGTCATCTTGATCTGATGGCTATGAATTACTTCGGGACTTTATCCGAAATCCACCGATCTACGCCACATCTCTTCGGGATCAGACGGTCTAGATTCACCTCGGACGATCTGACGCTTGAGATTTACTTCGGACGATCTGACGATTGATATCTACTTCAGATGATCGGATGATACTTTGGCTCTCTGGACTTTGAGAGTCTCAAATCTCAATTGAAAACTCTCGAATAAATTTCTCTGGAGTCCACAATTTGTCGCCACACGTCCCTCTAGATCTGGCGGTCCAGATTCACTTTGGGTCTTTGGGGTTCAGGGATCTCAATTCTCAACTGAAACTCCAATGCAATTTACCCGAAGCTTGCGATCTATCGCCACGTGTCTCTTTGGATCTAACAGTTCAGAGACCTTCGGCTCTTCGGCCATTCGGCGCTTCGGCCCTTCGACGCTTCGGCTCTTCATCACTTCGATGCTTTGGATTTCCAGCGCTCCAGGCTTCGAGAGTTTCAACTCTTCTGCACCCATTTCTCCGGAGTGCTTTTACCCGAAATACACGATCTCCTTACACGTATCCCCCTGGCGATCAATGACCAAGATTTACTTCCACTGTTTGTCCTCCTCCTTGTCCACAAACCTCCGAAGTTGTGGATCTTACGCCATGTATCAACCCTGACATTGGACAGTTTCGATTGACTTCGAAACTTTGAGGCTTCGCAAGTACACTCTCCTGTGCACTTTCAAAAGGTTAGGTCTCGTGCACTTTCCTTTGGATCCAACGACTGTTGGTCCTCGTGCTCAAATCTGATGGTCCAGATCTGATCTCCTCTTGCGCGCTCTTCTAATTGTCTGGACGTGGATCCTAGCGGTCCAGATCTTTCACAGTGCTCGATCCAACGGTCACTGTTGCTCCTCCTCATGAGATTTCACTTTCTTTCTTGACTTGGAAGATTTCGGATGTTTTGAAGGTCTCGACCTTCAATTTACTTCCTGTGGGCCCTGATGTATGAGTCTCGACTTCTGCTTCCCTCATGAGCTTACGAATTTGAAACAAGTTCGCCTCTTGGACCTCATCTGTGCTTCTGAAAATCGCTAGTCTCTTTTGAGCTTGGTCCCTAGGGAATTTTGAATTCGCACGTATTCCTTGCGTTACTCTGCTCGCATCGGATCGACGATCCATGACCTTCCTCGATCCAACGGTCCAAATCACATCGCAACTTCGAGTTTCAGAAGTTTAATTGCACCAACGCGCGATTCTCCCGTCGTGCAAACTCCGCAGTCACAGATTCAACGATCAAGGTGGGTCCTGATAGATCCTTGGATCCACGGTCTAGATCGCATCACGACTTCGGGTTTCAGAGGATCCATCCCCTTCATGATGATTACCAACATTCGCCAATCTTGCGAAGACTGAAGAATTCGAGGCGTTAACACCTGCGCTCCTTCCTCCAATTTAGCGGTCGTGACAAACCTTGGATCCTCTCGAAAGATCTGGTCCGTTCGTCTTCCAAATGAAAGGATTCTCCCTTTTGACACTCGAATCTCGCTATCCTTCCTGAGCTTCGCCAGTTATGAAGGATTGAAGAGCGTTGCGCTCTTTCTCCTGAACTTAACATTTAGAAGGGTCTTCTGCAAAACTCTTGTGCTCCTTCATCAAGTCTAGAACTTAAGTGGTTCTCGGTCTCTGCTTGCCTCGCAGAGAGCCTGTGCATATCTGCACTACCTCTCCTGAGCTTAACAAACTCCGTCCTCCAAGGGACTCTGAACGACTAGGAGGGTCGACATGCATACATGAAACTATGCCCACATTCGACGAACTCACAGTTTGTGGCTCTAGGTTAAGCCACCACAGGATGCAAGCATTTATGAGTATAAAAACACGTCCAATTCATACAATTTACTACTTTCCTAATTACACAATCAAGCAGACACAAAAATGGTACAGTATAAATCATTAAGAAAACATATCCATCCCTACAACATTCATAGGATATCCAACTTTAATTCACAGTACCACTTAAATACACAAGATATGCGATTACTTATCTATTACAGGTGGTAGCCAACTAACTGACTGTGAGTGTTCGTCCTTCCACCCGACCATAGGCTTAGAGGCATTCATTTTTAGCACTCTGGCCACCTCCGTGCCAAGCCATGATATAACCAGGGAATTCTCGCAGTTCTCAAGTATTCTTTCTCTATTTCAGCTTCTGCTTGGGTTCTGTTCTCTGCAAACTTTCAGAGATTTCCTTCTCTGTTATGGCCCTAGGAGAGGTTTATCAGATGCTCACTCGACATCAAGCTCGCGGCCTTCTATTGCTCATATGCTGGAGAGCTCCCACATTCTCCTCACTAATTTTCTTATATCTTTTCCCCATGATGGTTCTCGACCCATCCTGCTCCTTCTGTCAGAAGGGAACTCGGGTTAGCTTGGTCTGTGATTCCCAGTGGTACTCCGGGCTGACATTCTTCAGTCAGACCATGCTTCCATTCATGGGAGTGGTTGATAATTCAATCACTGGTCCTTTCTTCACTAACTGGTTTCTCTCCTTAGGATCCGAAGGAGATTTATTACCCCCATCAACGAAAATTTGAGGTTATTTGATATAATGAGCTCTCTCTTATAGTTTTCACATTCTTTCCTCTACTGATATAATGACTAGTACTTTCAAGGCTTCACCCCCACAATCAGTTATTGACAACTCAAACAATAATACATTTACACTGTCCACATGCCTTAGCATGGTAATCCTATTTTATGATTAATTACAAGATGGGGGAAACATGGATGTTACAATACCCTCCCGCTTAAAGGAACACCGTCCTCGATGTTCTTCCTCAAAACACCTGTCAAGCCTTTCCCATTTAGCTGTTTCAGAAATCTTGATCTTTCTTTCTTGATCAGGTCCTGTTTTAGAGCCTTAATCTCCGTCACTCGCTTTCAGTAATTCTTGGACAACAAGCATATTAATCATAGTCTCATGTGATAACATTGTATAAAAATTTCTAGGAATTTTTTTTCTAATCTTACCACAATAATTATTTGCGTAGTTTGTGGATTTGTATCCACATAGTTGTTTGTTATCTAGGCTCATTGTTTTTTCTTGACATAAGCAGTGGGTGCATGATCCCCATCAATAGTTTACAAGAACTATCAAGGTTTCATCTTCCTTGCAGTCACTCACCCTCCAAGCCCAGGCTCAAGCATCCCCTTCTCTGCTATACAGTCCTCAGGTGATCCATCTTACCTTGCCAAGGTTTTCTCGCACATGAAGAACTACCCATCGTGTGCATGATCCCAATCAATAGTTTACAAAAACTATTAATGTCTCCTCTTCCTTGCGGTCACTCACCCTCCATGCCTAGGCTCAAGCATAATTAAACACATATAAGTATTCATCATGCTAGCTTATTGCTTGCACTTTTTCCATGTCATTCACACACATGGACATATAAGGCTTCTATATCCTTTTCCCAAGGATCTTCCAATCATCCTTATGATCATGTATACACATTCGTGTATAAGTAGGTGCATCTCTTGCACCTATTTACCTCATGCATTCACTTGATAGTTTAAGTGCATCATTAGTGTCCTTTAGTTTGAGATTTCAATTGCTTACATGACTAATCTCACAGTCATATCTCGTATTGATGTTGCCTTTTCTCAAGGAAATAACTGACCAAGGTCACTTTCCTCTTTATGCAACAACGTCTAGCAATAAAACTTTCTTGCCTCAACGTCCATAGGGTTTTACTCATCTCACTTTTCTTTGGTCATGAGGAGTTATATACTTCGATTTTAATATAGAGCAATAACTATAACTACGAGGTATCCTACCTGATCCTATCAGATTCCTTTAAGCCCACAAAGGTATTAACCATTATATAATCTACCATCATCAGTGCCTGAAGTTTCAATTGCCCATGCTTAGAAGCAGTGTTATGAACACCAGGTCATCCATCCTTCGGGCTTTAGCTGCTCTTGACAGAACCCTGCCACCTTCTGCTATCCACATTCAAGTCTTATTATAAATGTTAATTAGCATATCCCTACTCCGGTAAGAGTAGTTATCACTTTGACAAAGGGCTAAAGAAATTCTTTTGCTGAAATTCAACAAGAATTCCCAAAATCACATGTTCAATTTGCAGTCCTTGTCCTCAAGGAGTAAATGCAGATAACAATACCTCCTTATGCGACTCGTACATGAGCCCAAGCAGGCCAAGTGTTGTAACCATGCACACACCCATGACGAGGCATACAAATTTTCGCTTTTCTTAAAGGACAGATTATCTATCCATGGTTTCTAATTTGGGAAGTTGAGGAATCAGTCCGACCTCCCGGTCAAGCATCTCCGATTCTGAAGCCAACGACTCTCTGAGACCTTGATGGTCTGGCTCTATAATTAAACACAGACCCTTTCAACTTCTGGGTGCAGGTCTAATGGTACCTATGACCTTCCCTTCGCGCTTGGGAAATCTCTGAGTTTGGATGCTAGCCCCTTTTCTGATAAGCCCCTCCTTGAGGTGACCTTGGGCGATAACCTCACACAAACACACAATTGCGGGCGCGACCAAAGGCAGTTTGAAACCAAACTGCCTTTCGGCCCGCAATTCTCCTCGAGCCTCCACTTGTCCTTTCTTCAAAATCGTGGTTTGGATTGCGGCCCACCCTCAACTTTTTAAAGTCCACGCATCTCTGATCCCTGCAATGCTACGAGACCGTCGATCTCACGATCTTGACGGTGCCTCTGAATTGACTGCTCAGAGCTATCCCTTTCAAAGCTGCGGATCAGATTTGACATCTTGCAAATCAATGGTTGTGATTTGTTTCAGAATTCCAGACTTCAAAATTCTCAAGTCTCAAACTTTCCTTTCTTTCGTACGTCAATCTTCCAGAGTCGACGATTTGCATACACCTTCCCTTCTCAATCAGTGGCTCTGCCTCTGCTTTGAGGGTTTGACCTTTCAACTAGATCAACGGTTCTGTGGCCCCTTTGCTTGATCAACGGTCAAGATTTCTTTCGGGTCTCCAGACTTCTGAGATCTCAAATCTTAAACTTCACTTCCCCTCGAAGTAAGCAGATTCCTACCGCGTGTCCACTTGAATCAGATGGTTGAGGCTTGTTTCGGGTCTTTACTCGAAATCTACAGATTTATGCCACCTGTCCTCTTGATCTGATGGCTATGAATTACTTCAGGAGTTTACCTGGAATCCACCGATCTACGCAACGTCTCTTCTAGATCAGATGGTCCAAATTCACCTGGGACGATCCGACGCTTGAGATTTAATTTGGACGATTTGATGACTGATATCTACTTCAGGTGATCAAACGTTTGAGATTTACTTCGTCTCTCCAGCTCTTTCGACTTCGAGAGTCTCAAATCTCAACTAAAAACTCTCGAATAGATTTCTTCGGAATCCACTATCCGTCGCCACGCGTCCCTCTGGATTTGGCGGTCCAGATTCACTTCGGGTCTTCGAGGTTCAGGAATCTCAATTCTCAACTGAAACTCTAATGTAATTTACCTGAAGCTTGCGATCTATCACCACATGTCTCTCTCGATCTAAATATTCAAAGACCTTCGACTCTTCGGCCCTTCGACGCTCCGACCCTTCGGCACTTCGACGCTTCGACTCTCCGGGCTTCAGAAGTTTCAACTCTTATGTACCCATTTCTCCATAGTGTTTTTACCCAAAATACACGATTTCTTGACACGTATCCCCCTGGCGATCAATGACCATGATTTACTTAGGCTTTTTATCCTCCTCCTTGTCCACAAACCTCCAAAGTTGTGGATCTTACGCCACGTATCAACCCTAACGTTGGATGGTTCCGATTGACTTCGGAACTTCGGGACTTCACAAGTCCACTCTCCTGTGCACTTTCAAAGGGTTAGGCCTTGTGCACTTTCCTTGGGATACAATGATTGTTGGTCCTCGCACTTAGATATGACGACCCAGATCTGATCTCCTCATGCGCGCTCTTGTAATCGTCTGGACGTGGATCCCAGCGGTCCAGATCTTTCAAAGTGCTCGATCCAACGGTCATTGTTGCTCCTCCTCATGAGCTTTCTCTTTCTTCCCTGACTTGGAAGATTTCAGATGTTTTGAAGGTCTCGACCTTCGATTTACTTCCTGCGAGCCCTGATGTATGGGTCTCGACTTCCTCTTCCCTCTCGAGCTTACAAACTTGAAACAAGTTTGCCTCTTGGACCTCATCTACACTTCTGAAAAGCGCTAGTTTCTTCTGAGCTTGGTCCTTAGGGAATTTAGAATTCCGACGTACTCCTTGTGTTAATCTGCTCACGCTGGATCGACGGTCCACGAACTTCCTTGATCCAACGATCTAGATTACATCGCAACTTTGGGTTTCAGAAGTTTAATTGCACCAACGCGCGATTCTCCTGTCGCGTGAACTCTGCACTCACAAATCCAACGGTCAAGGTGGGTCTCGATAGATCCTTGGATCTATGGTTTAGATCACATCGTGACTTCGGGTTTTGGTGGATCCATCCTCTTCACGATGATTACCAACATTCTTCGATCTTGCGAAGACTGAAGGAGTTGAGGCGTTAACGCCTACGCTCCTTCTTCCAATCTAGCAGTCGCTACAGACCTTGGATCATCCCGAAAGATCTCGTATGTTCGTCTTCCAAATGAAAGAATACTCCCTTTTGATACTTGAATCTCACTATCCTTCCTGAGCTTCATCGGTTATGAAGGATTTAGGAGAGTTGTGCTCTTTCTCCTGAACTTAACACTTAGAAGGGTTTACTGTACAACTCTTGCGCTCTTTCATAAAGTCTAGAACTTAAGTGGTTCTCGGTCTTTGCTTGCCTTGTAGAGAGCCTGCGCATATCTGCACTACCTCTCTTAAGCTTAACAAACTCCATCCTCCAAGGGACTCATAATGACTAGGAGGGTCGACATGCATACATGAAAGTATGCCCACGGCCGAGTTCGTGGCTATGGCTTAAGCCACCATAGGATGCAAGCATTTACGAGTATAAAAATTCGTCCAATTCATACAATTTCCTACTTTCTTAATTACACAATCAAGCAGACACAAAAAGGGTACAGTATAAATCATTAAGAAAACATATCCATCCATGTAACATTCATAGGATATCCAACTTTAATTCACAGTACCATTTGAATACACAAGATATGCGATTACTTATCTATTATAGGTCGTAGCCATTGTAGCCAACTAACTGACTGTGGGTGTTCGTCCTTCTACCCGACCATAGGTTCAGAGGCAATCATTCTTAGCACTCTGGCCACCTCCATGCCAAGCCATGATATCACCAGGGAACTCTCGCAGTTCTCAAGTATTCTTTCTTTGTTTCAGCTTCCGCTCGAGTTCTGTTCTCTGCAAACTTTCAGAGATTTCCTTCTCTGTTATGGCCCTGGGCGAGGTTTATTAGATGCTCACTCGGCATAAATCTCAAGTCCTTCTGTTTCTCATCTGCTGGAGAGCTCCCGCATTATCCTTACCAATTTTCTTATATCTTTTCCCCAAGATGGTTCTCGACCCATCCTGCTCCTTCTGTCAGAAGGGAACTCGGGTCAGCTTGGTCTATCATACCTAGTGGTACTTTGGGATGACTTTATGATGTCAGACCATGCTTCCATTCATGGGAGTGGTTGATAATTCAACCACTGTTCCTTTCTTCATTAATTTGTTTCTCTTCTTAGGATCCGAAGGAGATTTATTACCCCCATCAAGGGAAATTTGGGGTTATTTGATATAATGAGCCCTCTCTTATAGTTTTCACATTCTTTCCTCTAGTGATATCATGGCTAGTACTTTCAGGGCTTCACCCCCACAGTGAGTTATTGACAAATCAAACAATAATATATTTACACTGCCCACATGCCTTAGCATGGTAATCCTATTTTATGATTAATTACAAGCTGGGGGAAACAAGGATGTTACACTTGGACTCGTGCCCTGGGATAATGGCCCATCAGAGGAATACAATGCAACAATAGTCTAGCCCACTTGGATTTTATCTCCCTTGCTTCCCCTTTTCTCCTTTCCTCAGTCTTTCCCACTCACACTTGGATGAACTTTCTTCACCCACTCAAAGAGATATCCTCACTGTGTGTGTGTCATCCTCTCACATATGCTACATTTTATTTCATTGATCCAACACTAAATCCAAAACCTTAAATCTCCTCCAAAGTGATCAACGACTGAGATCTAATCTCAGGTTCACTTTATATTTAACGGTTAGGATTTAATTAACCCCCTTAAGTTAATAATGCCAAATAACTCAAACATCTAACTTAATTAATCTCACATTAGTTTAAAAGGTCATTCACTTTAATAATTAACACATAAAGTGATCTTCCTAAGGTTCTGAGAGGTTACAAGGACGACTTCCACATGCTAGACACTAAGCCTATGTGGAAGTGCATGCCTGATGCTAATACATCAACACTCCCTCTTAGCGAGGAAGGTACTTCTACCACTTGGAGGTGACCCTTCTTCATTGTCATATTTGCTACCGTGGTTTCTCTCCAATCCACCTTATTGGCTGCTCCCTTTGAAACAAAAGCTATCCATGCCATCTTGCTTGGACTTGTCTTTGAAGACTTCCCTCTAAATTCTCTTAGAAGCCTCATACTCCTGAGGATATTTCATGGTCATACGTACCATGACTGCTTTTTGACAGACATGGAAGGATGCTCCTTTCCACCTGAACTTGAAGACTGACTCCCTCTGAGCTGCTAAGCCTTCAGAGCTACTTGCTCCTTGTCTTCTTTCAGTCTACTGCTTGCCATTGCTTGCATAGGTTGGCCCTTTAGCCTATACAAGTTCGTCTCTCTAAATCCAGAAACAACTACCATGTCTGAGCTAGATCCTCTAGGCTTGATCAATGCCTATCCATCTTGGAACACTATGTCAATTTCCTTCTTCTCAATCATTGAAACCGAGATCACACTGCTCTTGAGTTCTGGTACCCATAACACATCCATCAGTCTCAACACACTTCCTGAATCCATCTAGAATGACAGTTTTCCAAATTCCCTCACTACATGCTTGGTCCCCATATCAAGTTCCACATGCATACCTGAGTCAGAATCTGTGAAGCTCTTGAAAAACTCTTGTGCTCATGTCATATGACATGTGGCTTCAATATCTATTAGCTATGCACTGGTTGATATGGTTCCCAAAGAAGTCTGGGAAAAAAATAAGAACTTCATTTGTTCAAACTTCCTGACAACTCATCCGCGTGAGCCTTTGTCGATGCAACTACCTTTGGTTTGCGTCTCATTTCCACTCTTCTTGTTCGGACATTGACCTACATAGTTCCCAAAATTGCAACATGCATAGCACTTGACTTTGCTAAGCTCCTTCTTCTTGCCAATATACTCTCCATTGTCAATCCTCTTGACCTTTCCCTTCTTTGCCTGGCCGGCAAGAACAAGGTTCTCATTATCAACCTTGTACTTGCCTCCATTAAAATTTTCATCTCGAAGTTCTTCCCTAATGCATTCATCCCACAACCTTGACCAAATATGGAGATTCTCACGTGCCACGATCCCTTTGATGAACGATGTCTACTCCTTCCTGAATCCTTGGATTGCTGTCTTACCAAATTTGTATCATCCATTGTCTACCCTATTGCATCCAATTCATCTCCAACCCGTCGGATCTGGGTGAGATAAGTCGTCACTATATCTGATCCTATCATCTTCGTGTCCCTGAGCTTCTCTCGCAGCACCATCTTGCGATTCTTGTTATTTCTTGATGCAGGAGCATCGCTCCACCTCAACAATGCGCCAACATTGAAGCACATAAAAGTGCATTCAAGGAGGGGAGAGGCGCCAACCCTCTCATTTTGCCCTCATTTTCAAATTTTAATTTGGATTAAATGCAATTAAATGTTGTAAGGTTGGAAGAGACAAATCGATGCCTTTGTGCATGCAAGAGATGATGTCGCCTTTAATGGTTGACAAGCTGATGAGATCTAGATCCGATTCAGACTAGATGGCCATTGAATGTAATTCAATGTAATTAATGAGAGTTAGGTAGCTTGGAGGGAAAGGCTCGATGAGCCCTCTTTTGAGAAAGATATTTGTATCAAAATTCATGAGAGAAAGGAGAGAAAAGGGAGAAGAGAACTGAGACTATGTTGTAGTCTAGTCTTTGTAAACATTGTACAGAGATTCTGAGATTAATACAAAACACTTTTTCCTGCTCGTGAGTTGTCTATGTGTTTATGCATTTGAATGTTGTCTTTTATGTGTGTTTATGAATTTATGCTGTAGATGTATGTGATTGTTTTCATCTGCAGGGTGAAGATAGAAATCTCTATCTGTGAGTTTGCTGGAATTGTTTCTGGGTTCTTTAGGCTGTGCAAGGAGTGCACAACATAGTATTGGAAACTCTGTAGCCATCGCAAGGACTACGCATTTGAATCTCGAATAGAGTTCAGGGAAGAACGCGCCAGGAGGGCACACTAGAGGAATTCACAGACTCAAGAGGAGCCCCAAGGTTGATGAACACCTTGGAGGAGAGACTGTGCGGAGAAGGCACAAAGGAGAAAAAAAGATTGCCGAAGATTCTGTAGAGCTCTGCCAGAAGGGCGTTGAGCAGGTGCAAGTGTGAACAAGGTGAACTCTGTTTCAAGTTCTGGGAAGAGGAGTGTTAGGGAGAAGACACTCACAAAGTTACTGAGCACTCTGTAAGCTCAGCAAGGATTGCTTAAGCAGAAGTTGCCAATAGGGAACTTATATCCCTTCGAGGAACAAGAGGGAAAAAGACCTTTGAGGTCCGAGCAGTTGAAGCTCAAGGTGAAACAAAGTTGCTGAATACTCTGGAAAAAGACCTGTGCAAGGACTGCACCAGGCCAACACTTAGACAAGTGTTGCAAGAAGCTGGTAGAAATACTTCATCATGTGCAAGTGTGCGCCAGGGTCGAGGTTAAGATTTCATTACCAAATCTCAAGAGGAAGAGTGCAGATCATGCCAGAAAGTCCGTGGAAAGACGTAGAAGGGCCGAGTCCCTTAGAGAATTGAGCAAGAAGAATCTCAGGAGGAGGAGCGATAACAACCATTAGACTAGCTGCAAGGGAGATATCTAGATTGTTGAATCCATGTCCAAACATCCAAGAGAGCGCGCATGAGGAGAACAGATCTTAGCTATTAGATCTGAGCGCGTGGATCAACAAGTGTTGGATCCAGAGGTAAGCGCACGAGACTTAAACCCTTTGTGTGCACAAGGAGAGCGGATTTGCGAAGTCCCGAAGTCCCAAAAATATAGGGACCGCCCATCGTTCAAAGGGATAGGTGGCAGAAGATCCGGAGGTCCGGGGAAATCACACTACGGGAGATTCCAGGTGAGTAGCGAGTGAAACTGCTAAAGCTCCGAAGCTGGAGTAGATCCTAGCCTTTGGTGCTGGGAAAGGGCACGTGGCAGAGATCCACGAACTTCAGAAGAAGAACCCTTTGGAAATAGGGAAAAGAGGAGAATACCCAAAGAGATGGGAGCTGAAATAATCTTGGCCATCCATTGAGATAGGACACGTGGTGTTAGATCAACGTTTCGATGATTCACAAATCGGGAAAGACAGAGGCATGAGAAGTGGAAACTCGCGAAGTCCGAAGTCACGAGGTCATCAAGGCTGTCCGTGAAGGGGGACACTTGGCAAAATATCTGCTAGTCCGAAGACTTAGCACTCCGGAGGTTCTGCGGAGAAATGTTTCGGAACTTCCCAAAAAGCTGGAGCCAAAAAAGTTGAGGGCCGTTGATTTAAGGAAGCGGTGGGGACCATCGATCCTCGCACTGATTGGGTTCGCGATTCAAAATTTGGAGGCATTGGCGACGACTGCGATTGAAACGGTCGAAGCCCGGAGTCCAGAGCGCCCAGGAGATTAAGCCCCGGGTCATAGCCTGAGGTCAAATAAAAGGAGAGGAGCCTAGCAGAAGGAGCTAGCGCCCGTTGGCATTAAGATTTGAACAACACTAAGGAAGGGTCCGCGGGTTCCATAGGACCTGCGACTTAGGAGAAAAGGGGGTCTGTATAATTTGATTTGGGTTCAAGCAGGAGCCCGAAGAGTCGATCCGACTCAGCAGATTGAAGATCCTTGACCGAGAGGTCAACAACCCCGAGGAGAGAAGGGGGGGGGTTTGCGTCATTTCTCCTAAGCAAACTCTTCAGAGCCTCCCACATGTCCCTTGTAATTTATTTTCCAGATAAATAAAGGATCAAATGATCCTTCACTTACTCTAGGATTATCCTTCTGGCTTTCACGTCCTTTAGCTTATGGACGACCGGGTCTTTTGGATCTGCTGGTGGGACCACAATGGAGTTCGAAAACTCCCAAATGTTGTTTTCCATAAACACCAACATGATCCTATCCTTCCAAGAGTTGTAGTTGGACACCCCATCCTCGAACCACAATCCCGATGTGACCATCTCTGCAACCTACTGAAAAAGTCAAATTTTGGCTGCCCAGACCTATTGCATGTTGCCTGGATTCGGTGCCTGCTGCTCGGACCCTTGCCCAAGGCCGTCTGGGTATTGTTTTGGGATTCCTAGAGCCTTTTTGGGTGTTACATGACTATTTTTCCCCCACTTCTTGGAACTCTTCCCTAGCCCTGCAACCCTTACTAAGTGGTTGACCTGGTAGGAGACTGGCTTTGCTGGCTTTCCTTTGCACACGACTGTCCGTACGCGTGACCTGCTTCCTTGGCTACCAGTTGCTAGCATAGATGACATCCATCTCAACCACTTCTCCTCTGCCATTGCTGACATCACCTCATGTCAAACTTCCTTACTCGGGGGCTACACTTACTTGCGTTGTCCTTTCTCCACACCCATGTGGATTCGTTGGCTTGGCGACTGCCTACTGTTTGACGACCCAACTTCCTTTTCCATTGGATGCAACCTAATTTCTCCATGCACAGATGTATGCAACCACTAGAATTTGGCGTGTTTCTCCCTTCGCTTAGTCTTTCGATCCTTACTGTCGATTTACAACCTTCACAACACCTACGGTC
>ML840881.1:31294-45230 GCA_009831015.1 Picea engelmannii
TGTCTCTTTCCTTCTCTCTGTGCATGGTTGGAGGAGCAAAATTATTTGTTCTTCTGAAACCTCCTCTATTCTCAGTGGTCTGAGGGCCCTTATACATTTGTTTCCTTTCCACCTTCAATCTCTCCACCTCTTCTTTGAGGAGGATCATAACTCGGGTCAACTCATTTACTTGAGAGTGAGGTAGTGATGTGCCGGAAGTTGAGGCTTCCGACTTGTCCTTCCTTCTGTCTGTGTCAGCCTGGCTTCTCAGTCTGTCAGCTGCCAGTATGTTGGATTCCACCTCTACAACTGCATCTTGCATCTGAGCCAAAGAGGTGGCTATTCTTTCCCTTAATACGAGACAGAAATCAGGGTCAAATGCGCCAGCATAGGAAATTTGAGCAGAGGCCTCTGAGGGTTTAATCTCTGCAGGAATCTTGTTATACATTATATTAAACCTTTTGGAAAAGTCTGAGACAGACTCTCCTTGCATCTTCCTCAGAGACCCAAAATCTGTCATATAATACATATAATCTTTTCTGTCTCCCCACTTCCTTAGGAAAACATTATCCAAGGCTTCAATGCCAGTAATAGATCCAGGGGCTAGTCCCCGGAACCATTTCCTCACCTCCCCATCAAGGCTCTGGACAAAGACTCTCATCCAGACATCTTCACTCTCAATAGTCAGGTTGTCTGCATAACTGTAAAAGGAAGCTAAGTGTTCTTCAACAGTTACATCTCCCTCCCCACTGAACTTGGGCATGTATTTCAAATAGTCTCCAGCAGGGAGAGGGTTCAGAGGCTGGGGTAGAATCAAAGGAGCATATCTGGCAGCCACTATGGCATCCATTCTGTTTGGAGGGGGATTAACACCAGCCATAGGGATGTTCGGTAGAGGAGAACTCGGAGGAGAAGGAGTATGAACAGGAGATATCGGAACAGAGATTCTTGGAGGAGACAATGGAGAAAACAGAGAGAAAGCTAAAGGACCTGAGTGGGAAGACACTTCTCTCTGTGCAGCAGTAGCAACAAAAGGAGGGGTGGTGAAATCTTCAGAAGTTCGAGGTCTGTGATAAGGCAAGACCTCCAGAGAGGAGGGAGTGACAAGGATTTCTCTTCCTGATACCAGACCAGAAGGAGAAAACTCAGCAGGAACACTCCCGAAATTTAAAGAACGGGGGACTTTGGAAGAAGGACGACTAGGAAACTGTGAATAAGAAAATGGAGTTCTCACAGAAGGGGAGGGTGTATTACCTATTTCATCGATGGAAACTTCTCTCACAGAGCTCTTTCCCTTTCTGCGCACTGCTTCCGCGTCAGCTCCTGGTGCGGCTAAAGGCAAGTGTGGGTTAGACCTCATGTGTCTGCCTCTCGAAGCCACAGTTGATAGAGCAGGTTCTTCCCAGTGGAGTCATCACAATAGAGTTGCCAGGTGCACAGTAGCAATCTTCAAGTTCTGATATCTAATGCACCTTCAGAATCAGCTGATCTTTCTCATTCAATCCCGGGGAAAATATTCAACTTTGTCCCCGGCAACGGCGCCAGAAATGTTGGAGCCGGAAGTCACTCTTGGATTGCTTGCAGGAGCAGAGCCCGACGCCCATCAGTTTAATGTCACGATTTGTTTTGAGAGGGTGATCGAATGGACGAAAAATCGAGGAGATATCACTCTAACTCAGGGACTGAGTCTGGTACATATGGTGACAAAGGAGGTCTTGATCCAACTTCAGCCAGTGGGTTGATAAAGGGTGAGCAGGTGGAAGACTTAATGAGGAAAATGGACAAACAACTTTGGGCAATAGGCTTATGGCTATTTGCAGGAGAAAGACACTGAGCAAGATCTTCTTGGATTCAGGGTCTCGAGAAGCTGAGGAGGACTCGACTGGATCCTCCAATTCCAAGTCACTCAGCGATGGGCAAACCACAAGAACTGGTCAGAAATGTTATAACTACTACAGTGATCCTACCAACATCATCCTATAACAGATATAGCTCGACTGGATCCTCCAATTCCGAGCGATTCTAACACAGTGGAACAAAGACATAAAAGAGACTGGCATTCATCAGGCAAGAAGTCTCAAGAGTGCATACATAACCAGAGTATCAGTGCTTCATTAAAGATTTACAACCGGGAACTCAGCTCAACCATCGATAGATACAAAAATGGAAAAAATGCCTACATATACTCAAAACAACAACAACAACGGAACCAAGAAATGGCATTGAAGGCTTTGTGTCTGCATGGATTCTGACAATATGGGGTTGTAATCTCTGAATGGTCGTGCAACTTATGGCAGATGCGATCGACCTTCTGACAGTTTATTCGGCGAATCGACGTGCCTTTAATCTAATGCAGGACTTTCCCATTATGGCAGAGACGATGTCTAACCACCACCAACCGCTTCAATAACTGCTGCTTGGGATTGAGAATGGCCCGGCCAACTCAGCACTTCGGGATAGGGAAGACCCTTCACGTTACCACCTGGAATAACTGAATATCTTGAGGGACAGGCATGGAAGGCCAACACGGAGAATGGGGCGAATGATAGGAGTGATGGCGTCGGATTACAAGGTCGCGAAGGAAATGGCGTGGCACGGGAAGAGTGACAAAGGAGGGCACATGGTGGAATACAATAGGCGAAAGAGGAGGAAGACGAGGGATAGTGGACTCTCTCTTTGGCAAGAGGCTGACGTGGAAAAGGAGCGGGACACGCGGCAGGTGGTGAGTGGATAGTGAGACGGAGGATGGGCCACCTGGGCGAAGACGGGGAGGCGGATGGATGACACACGGCAGCAAGGGAGAGGTGGAAAGGAAGGTGTCATGATGGGAGAAGGGCCCACACGAGGTTAAAGACAGGGAAACTGAGAAAGTCGGGGCCGCGCTAGAGCCGTTGATCTAGGCTCCTCGATCATAGCCGTCGGAAAACTGCATCCACGATTCCGGACCCCCCCCCTCCGCTTAAAGGTAGAAAGGCGGGGGGGGGTCCGGAATGGTCTTCATCGCCATTGATCTGGGCATGCTCATCTGGGCCGTTGGAGAGGTGCGCCCCCAATTCCGGACCACCCCCCACTTAAAGATCGAAAGGCAAGGGGACTCCGGAATTTGTTGTGCGCCGTCGATCTAGGCGCGCAAAATCCAACCATCCAAAAGTGACCCATGCTTAATGCAGATGCGCTTGTGCGCAAAACTTAGGATAAGTGGGTTTTGACCCACTCTTTTGCAATTCAACCCCCTTAGCAAGAAATATCGCTAACACAACCACCTAAGAACATTCTAAGAAAGAACCTTCTAGAAGCAGAACCTTCTAAGAAGTCCTCTAACATTTATTATATCTAACAACCATAGAGGATCTTATTTAATACTATAGTGGACCTAGTCCACCTTACATTGAATGGTCTCCACTATTATGACTATGGGCCCTCTGCCCCCCCCACTACCTCTCTAGATACCTAACAAGGAATGTTTCGAACTCTTGGTTTATCGCAAAGCATCAACACTTAGTGTTTTTACAATTATTATTTTCTACCGCAAGCTTAATCCAGATTGGTTCATGAGTTATTTTCCTTTTCTTTTAAAAAATATATATGTACCACCACTTGCACTTCATTGCAAGATAAATAATAACAATTATATAATATAATGGTAATTGGTAGTTCTTCCTCTTGGTTAACTGTATCGTTGTTTTTTCCAGTACATTTTGTAATAGTGAGAATTAATCTTTTTGTTCCTCGTCGAAGTTATCTCTTGTTAGATGTACCAAGTTTAAGCTCTTAACCTTATTAATGGTTAAGAACATATGTTTCATCCTAAGAGTTCACAAGTTCAAATCCAGAGGGGGGTAGGGTATGTATACCTTCATAAACTTTACCAGTGAAATATCTAGGCCGAGGGGGTCCCCTATCCCACAAATAAGGGGTATCTCATACACCAATTTGATGTCTGGCTTGGCACTGACCTTAAAAATAAATTATTATTATTATATGTAATTGCTCCACCATCTATGATTAAGGAATTGCTCGCGTGACTTACATGATGTTCTCTATTATTACAGCATGAGGTTGTTATTATAGAGTTGTACTGACTCGTTTCTGTGTTATTTTCCCTAACCATCTAATATCTCTCCTCCATGTTTTGGATGCCTCTGCATCAACGCATTAGCAGTATTACAAAAATCTTACATTCATCTCATCATTCCTCGTCTTGAGTCCTTGATTATACGAAAATTGTACCACTTAAATTTAAGTCCCATAATTGTTTTATATCGAAAGTTTAGACTTTGGACTCTACCCTGTCGAACTGTTTTATGACAATCTGAAATTACAATGCATAGAGAAACCTAGGATTTCCTCCCTACATTTCTGCTTTGTGTCGAGTGAAGCTCTGTTTTATTAATTTGAATTTTGAACCTTGTCCAAGAACTAATCGTGCCACTCATAGTGGTGGGTTGAAAAGAGGTAGGAAATGAGAGTGGGTTCACCATTCACGAGAGTGTTAGACTAGAACTGTAACAAGGCGTTAAGAAAACCACAGTGGAAGTATTAATAAAGAATAAATTTTATACATAGATAATTATATTTTAAGCATTGACTACATAACTATTACATTCAGCGTGACTTATTAATTATTGACATGATTAAATTTTATTTAAATAAAAAAAACACATTTGTGTATGTCCGCATTTCTACAATTGAATGCACACACATTTAATCGATACCTTAATAATTGGACGCTACACTTAGAGTATTTTTTATTTTAAACTATTCTTGCAATATATAAAGTAGATATATATTGCAAGACTTTCTTAGAGTAGTTATGTTTCCATCTTAGACTAGAGGTTGAATCCTAAGTTACGCTTACAACATCAAAGTTCATGGATAGAAGGAGAAATTGATCCGTATTTTCGTAATGCCTTACTATGGATTCACCTTGTGAAAATATTTTATGCACTTTTTTACTTAAATATAAATTTTTTCCTCAATTGTTTCCTCAAAATGTATTATTACATTATTTGAAACTCATTTAGGTCCCAACACTCACGTATGATGTCTAGAGAATCATGGGTTTTAATAGGGTTATAATGGTGATTAATAACGTATCTTTTCAATAATTTCTTATTAGATAATTATGTTAATGACAAGATTAAGGATTAATATTAATGATTTTATTTATTAAAATTATATTCAATTCTACTATATTTAAGAGTTAACAATAATTTAGAAATGACTAACTCAGCTTATGTGTCGAATCAAAATGATATTAATTATGATACTATGATAAGGTTTAGTTGAAGAATATATTACTCTTACTGTAAATAACCATGCATCTTGTGTTTCAAGAAATATAAGAATGCTGAAGTTGGGCAAAGTTTTAAGTATTGTTCTGAAATTTTAATCTTAGAAGGATGTTGCTTTTCATCTTATTTTCTTATCTAGATGGATTTATTTAGAGTTAATGTAACACGTTAAGTTTCGTTGATCTAAACTTGTATACACATACTGGAGGTTGTTACAGTACCCCTAGCATTGGCTGGGAGGTACTAGTGAATTCATTGAAATTGCAAGCAAGGGGACATTACTCAAGTTGCGATTGAAGATCAACATCATAATCACCTTCTTCTAGATACAGTATTTAATATATGTTGATTTATTTATTAGGAATAACTATTATTGTACAAGAATAGTATTTGAACTTTGTTTAATTGATGTAGTATATAAAATTGAAGTTAATCATATTTGATGTTGTATTGGTAATTTATTCGACCATAAACTCTATAGGAAAAATGCTTTGTCTCCATTATATAATTTCGATTTTTTATGAAATGATACAGTAAAGGAATTTCTTTTATTTTTATAATGTTTTTTTTACAAGAAGTAGAAAAATAAGTGTTATGTTCCAGTTATGGATTCGAAGGCAAGGATGGGACTTTTCTTTTCACCGTTTATTTGATTAGAGTCACTTAGAACGCTATTAATTTCGATCTAGTCATGCTTTATAAGATAATACTTTTCCCCGACTTTATCATGTTATGTGGAATATTGTGCTACGTCGATTTCTCAATGAGAAAAGAATTTCAAAATTTTTCCACAAGTATTTAAAATACCCAACGGATCCATCCATGTTTGCATGGCTCTTTGTTGGCATAGGGGCAAACCCAGGGTTCAAATCCAAGAGCATACCAACAAGCCCTAGCTATTGTCCCTTTAGGAAACACCTAAGAAGCAGATGCAGTCTCACCCGAAGTAGCAATAGGGGGTTGGAGGACACAGGTGTCTAGAACTAGAGGAAATGCAAAATGGATTCAAAGCAACTACACACAGTGTATTCTTGATCTTCCTTAGGTCTACTGTGTAAGTTATATCTCATATCTAACACAATATCAAAATAGCATCATATCAAATGATAGAGAACCCATCATCAATCACACATAACACAAGATATACGTGGTTTTCCCTCTCTCTATGAATACGTTCACAGAACTGTGCTTTATAATATATTAATATGAAATAATATAGTTCTTATCTGCACTCTTAGCTTGTAGCTCTCTCTCTCTTCCTCTCTCTCCCCTCCATGCGCACCCATCTGCAGGGTTGATCTTCGCACCTAGCTGAAGATCTTACAATAAAGAAGGACCTTGCACTCAACACTTCTCTCTCACATAGTAGTACTCACTCAATCACACACTAGCAATGAACTCTCAACCGACTTAGCACCCACCCATCCTAGGTCATTTAGACCTTTATTTATACATTAAAATAGCTCACTGACAACCTTATGTCGAAACCTAGGTGTCAAAACCCTAGGTGTCTAAAACCCTAGGTCAACTTGACCAACATTTTCAGGGCTTCGCCAACCTATCTTTCCCTCCTTCTCGCGCAGTGCTCCAAAGAATCCAACGATGGATTTTTCCGCTTTCTTATTTTTCTACGATCCATATTCCTTGTTTATATGTCATCCTTGATCTTCTCATCCAACGACTTGCTTTCTCTTACTTCGCACCATATTTTTTTCTCTTCTGCTCACTTAAACCTAGTATCAGCCACAGTGTCTTTTGTGCAGTTCACATTCCATATTTTATTCATTACTCTTCGCTTAATTCCATACCTAAGGGCCAACAGACCCCCAACACTCACTTGTGACTCAACCTGAGGCACTTCAGATCTCATCCTTCTGATTTTCTTCGACTTCAGTATGCGCGGAGCAGCCTGTGCTCTTTCCTCCCCACTGTGTGCAGACTTTCTTTTCTTTGTCTAGTACCCAGTTTCAACTACACCTGATACCTAGACCCTTTTCCTTATGATTTTAGTGAGAGTTGCGAGGTAACTGGTTGTCATAGTACAGTTTCAACCGGATCCCATTCACCAAAACTTCCTTCCATTCCCCATTCAAGGTATTCAACTACGCAACTTCTCCTTCTGTAACATAGGCAACCTCATATGGACCAATCCAATGTGTTATGAAATTTCCTGGATGATTCATGAACTTACTTTCATAACCAGAACCAAATCGCCTTTCTTAAATGCCTTCTTCTTAATGTGTTTGTCATGGTAGGCCTTTTCTCTTTCCTTCTGTACCTACTGATGTAATCCTGCAATAAACATGTCTTCTTCTAGTTCGACCAATTGCGCGAGCCTCTCTTGAACAACGCTGGTGTCATCCATATCTGTAAAGGCTTCGATTCTTAATCTTGGAACCAAATATTCCATCGGGACAACTGTTTCGAGACCATAAACAAACTTAAAGGGGGTCTGCATGGTTAGCTTCTTGCAAGTGGTTATGTAGGCCCATAGTATTGTTGGTACTCTTAAATCTCAGTCATCCATGTTCACACTGCAAATATTTGTTAGTGTTGTCTCCAAGATTTTATTGAATGCTTCAACTGTCCCACTTTCTTATGGATAGTAGGGTGTGCTCTTCTGATGATGGACTGCAAATTCCTCAATTAAGGCTTCAACGGTCTTATTGATGAAATGTGTGCCTTGATCACTCATAAGGATCTTCGATCATCCAAACCTGGTTATGATGTCCTCAAATATGAAGCACACAACTGTAGTTGCACTACAATCCTTAACTACTCTTGCTTTGGCCCATGTGGTCAAGTATTCTGTCATAGTGATTATGTATTTGGCTCCTGTGGGCTTCCCTGGTGGGTTTATAGGTCCCGCGAAGTCAATGACACATTTCTGAAATGCTTTTAGGGTCAACTGCGGTACTAAAGGAATTTCATCTCTTCTAGATGGTTTTCCAACTCTTTGGCATACATTACAGGCTTTGTAATAGTCCTTAGCATCTATGTGTAAGGTAGGCCACCAGAGGCCAGCTCTAAGAACCTTCTGCGTTGTTCCTTTTCCTGCATAGTGTCCTCATGCGATGCCTTCATGAGATTCTGGGAGGATCAACAATCATTTTTCCTCCATAACACACGTCCTCAATATCTCATCAGGCCCCATCTTCTATAGTTGTCCAACTAGAAGTGAAAATTTTGTAGCACACACTATCAACTGTTTCTTCTAGGTGATTGTATATTCACTCGGTGCAATTCTTGTTGACAGGAACTGGACTATCTCCACGAACTGATCATCAATATTTATAACAACCAACAATTGTGCATTCAACAATGTATCCTCCAAACTAGTAGGCTCTTCTCCATGTTCCAACCTCGACAAGTGGTCTGGACCTCTGTTCATTCTACCTGGCTTAACCACAATATCAAAATCATATTCCTAAAATAGCAGAAGCCATCTTCATATTCTCCCCCCCCCAACACTTGCTTGTTGACTAAGTATTTCAGTGTGGAGTGATCAGTAAACATTTTAAAGTGTCCTCCCAACAAGTAGTGGTGAAACGTCTGTAGTGCATACACCATGGATAACCCTTCTCTCTTAGTGGTGGTGTAATTAATTTCAGTTGTTGATAACTTCCTGATAGTAAAGGCTAACATGTGTTCTATGTCTCCAGTTCCTGATTGTGCTAACACATCTCTTAATGCAATAGAATATGCATTGACATGTACATGAAATTACTTTCTCCAATCTGGGAAAA
The DNA here is from genome assembly GCA_009831015.1 of Picea engelmannii. NCBI lineage: Eukaryota > Viridiplantae > Streptophyta > Pinopsida > Pinales > Pinaceae > Picea > Picea engelmannii. The sequence goes on from ML840881.1 coordinate 40,314, forward strand.
CGAGAATAGGCGCAGTAACCATTTTCTGTTTCAGTGTGTTGAAGCTCTCCTGGAATTCTTTTGTCCAATTAAACTGACAGTATTTCTTCAAAAGCTTCTCCATGGATGTTGTGATCTGTGCATATCCTTTAATGAACTTCCTATAATATTCAATGCATCCCAACGCAATGCACAACTGTTTGACTGAAGTAGGAGGGGGCAGATCAAATATAATGGCAATATTAGATGGGTCTACCAACAGTCCCTTCTTACACACAATATGACCTAATAGTACTCCAAAGGGTGAAAATAAGATGCACTTATTCAGGTTCAATGCAATCTGACACTGCCTGCACTTATCCAACATTAGTCTTAAACATTCGATATGATTTTGTAATAAGCTAAAAAGATTCCAATCATCAAAATATGCTTCCAGGAATTTATGTAAAAATGCCTTGAACGCTTTGAACACCACCCTGGAAAAGATGGATGGGGCATTGTTCAATCTGAACGAAATCACTGTATACTAGTAGGATCCCCATTCTATTTCAAATGTGGTATTATGGCGATCTTCCTTGGCAATCTGAATCTGATGGTATCCTGAAAATCCATCTATAAAAGAATATACCTCCTGTCCTCCTACATTATCCAACACTTCTTCAGTAAATGGTGTAGGGAATGGGTCATGAAAACATACATCATTCAACTTCCTGAGATCTACACAAATCTCGATTTCTCATGTCTTCTTGTCTTGTACCACGATAGGGATAATCCACTCTGAATCTTCAACATGTTCTATGATTTCTGCTTCCAAAATTCTGTCAAGTTCAATCTTCACTTTCTCCTTATATTTAGGGTTCAATATGTAGGGTCTCTGTTTCATTAGCCTTGCATCTGGTTTCAAAGGGATCCCCATCTCTTCCATGGGCCCTTTAATTCCCTTCATATCAGTGAACTTGGTTGGAAACAAGTTTTGATATTCATGCAGTAACTCTATGATCTTGTTAATAGTGGAAACATCCCAATAATCTCCAATATTTTCAAGCTTCGATGTTTTCTCTATTCCAATATTGACTTTCTTGATATTGATCGGTTGTGCAATGAAAGGTAGTTCAAATCCTGGTCCTTATATGCCTCTTTGGCCTTCTGTTTTGGTGATGTTCACCTTCTTAGGATCATCGTCTTCGTCATCATTGATATTGTAACAACATTGTAGTTTTTGGAGAGGCACAGTCCATTCGTCCTCTTCTTTTTCTAAAGGGAGGCTAAGTACCTCCTCAACTACTTTTTGTCTTACAATCTATAACGCTTGATCCACTGTAGGATATTGTATTTCAAACAAAAAGGTAACCACAAAGTTCTAGGTCATACCTTCCCAATCTGCAGTGATGAGCCACAGTTATGCTTGAAGATACTAGTTGATAGGGGTTGTGTCCAGTGTGTTGATTAATTTGTGCACCCATTGATCTTGAGGAATGCTTCTCCAGGCTTCCTTCCAATGTTGCACATGGTCCTTCAGACAGATTCAACCTGTGTACCTAGCTTCGCAACCTTCTACTTGCTCTGAAAACCGCATTATCATCAAAGTGCGACATTGTACCCATTCCGTAATGTTGTTTTTGTGTATCCCCCACCATCTTGTTGGAGTTGGTTTCAGGGCCTCATCCATTGCCAACAATCTTTTTTGTATTGGTACAATTTCTTCAAATTCCAACAAGAAAACTTCTAAATGATTTAGACCATCAAATGTGGGAAAGTTACTTATTGTTGTGTCGATCCAATGAACTTCTCTAGTTAATCTAGCAAATCTCCTTGTAGATACTTCGTACATTTTTTTCTACCAGTTCTCCAGTGCTTCTTCTAAATCTTATGAACATGCGTTCTCACTTCACGAACTTTGGTTCCCATATATTGTAGGATTAATGTAATCCTATTGTCTGGTTGTTAATTTGATATGTTTTCTAGTTCATATGCGTGGTCTTCTTCCCTGATGAGTTCTGTGTATATCTGACCTTCGTCAGGATCCAAAGGTGAAATGACCCTAAGCACATCTCCTTCAAACGTCATTCTTATTTTCTTTAAATCAACCACAGTGTAATTATTGAAAGCCCAATCAATTCCTAACAGCGCAGGGTAAGGACAACCTTCATCAACTATATCAATCACCTCAAAGTCTTCAAACATCCTTACTGTGTCGATGTCCATTGGTACATGTTCCAATCTTCCAAAGGGGCTTACATCTTGCTGATTAGCCATCCTAAGCCTGTAGGGGAGTAGATCAGCTTAGGTTTTCCCATCAGTGCCCAGGTCTGCTTCGTCATGACATTGACCTCCAACCCTAAGTTGAGGACTACATAGTCTATATCACACTCTCCAATTTGAGCATTCAGGTGTAGTTCCTTATTTGTCCTTGTCTTTTTAGAGACTTGGTGTACTATTCTATTCAGGAAGGGATCTATCTTTCCTAGCTTGTACTGTCTGATTAAATTTTGTATCTCTTGTACAATGCTTTCATAATGAATCAACTTAATACAAGTATATAAGAATTCCATGAGCTTGCTTACCTTTTTTCCTTCTCCTGGTAGATCAGACTGGTCGAATTCCAAATGAATTCCACATTCTCTTATTTCTGGTTGTGTCTTCAATGAAGAACCTTGGTCTCTCCTAAATTTTTTTCTAGCTTCCTCAAATATTTGTTTTTCTTTCTTTGCATCAAAAACTTGTGTCTTCTCTGCAGCTTTCCTGACTCATGATTCTTCTGTAGTATTTCCTTGGGTCACTCTATCTTATCCTATAACAACGCCTCCTCTAGTGATAAAAACGACTCTAGAGTCCTCTCTGTGAGGATCAGTGTATATCAGTTTCACTTGCGGGTTCTGATGAGGTCCTTGTCTCTCCTGAAGTTTGGCTAGCAGCACAGGACAATCTTCGATAACATGTTTGAATAAGATGCAGTAGCGACAAGTGGTACAAGGGTTCTGAAAGTCCCTTTCTAAGTGTCTTGGCTCTATGTAGTTGTAACAAATGATCTGTCTTCGACCTTGACCCATACGCCCTCCTCTTCCTCTTCCTATGAATCCACCACGAGGGTTGAAATTTCCTCTTCCTAGGGAATTATACTGCGTAGTGTTTCCTTATTGATGTACTTCACCTTGAATTTTATATATATCCCTCAAACTTTCATGCATGAGGTCATAGGCCCTACGATCCTTGTTGTCATGTCCTATTGACTTACAAAACATGCAATACATATCTGTGGGTGTCTGGACATATTTTTGCAGATAACAACATTCACCAGGGCGATGTCTATTTCTACATACCTCGCACCAGGGTAGGGTATCTTTATTCAAAGGGCTCGGAGATCCACAGGCCAAGTATTCATGAAATAATGGATAATGTTCCTTGAAATGGCCTTCTGATTTTCATCCAATACACCAGATGTCTTATCTTTTATATTTTCTCTTCTCTTTCTTCATATCTTCAACCTGTAGAGATAAGCTAGTCAGCTGACTCAATATTTGACTCATACCTGAGTTGGATTCTCCCATAGGGGCTTATTCTAACTTCATGGAGATCTCAAGCACCTCAGCCTATGAAGCAATATTCTATTGCATCAGAGGAAATCTTATGTGTGGTAAGAGGGTAGCAATGAACCATTCCTTGTTCTTCTCATCTGGGATTTGGAAATTCAAATGGCCTGTCAGGGTCTTAAATATATGATCAACCTCCCACACAGGTTAACTATTCTCTTCTTGATTTCTTTTATCTTTATAATGCACTGCAAATCTGATTTAGGTTTCTTGAATTCAACAATTAGCACAATCTTAATGACGTTCAACATTTTCGGTGCAGATCCTTGGACAAATTTCATGTAACAGCTCAGTGTGCGATCTCTTAGGGTAGTACTGAGCTGAGATCATTTAATAGCTTCGTCGGTGATATTTTTAATACTCCACATAGCTTCACATAGAAACCAGTGTTGATCAAGATCTTCAGATACATCTCCTCTGAAGGTGGGTAACCTCATCTCATCTACCATAGGTCTTCCTAGGTTTCCTGACTGAATATGTGCTGGAATACTAGTGACCATTCTTAGAGTGCTCTGGTGACTTTGACTACTCTGATTGCTTAATGTTTCTGAAACACCAAGAGGAATAATAGTACTTACTTCAATAGTTAGCGCAGTTCTTGACATTTCTGGCTCTTCCCAGCAAGGTTCTTCAACTTTCCCTTCCTCTTCCCTAGCGGATTTTGAATGCTCTTCATCTGCCATATCTGCCTCTTATCCACTGTATAAACCCTTGTCCTCGTAGGTTTTCTTAAACAGGTTTGCAAGAGGGAATTCTCTGAACTCTCTTCCACTGCTTGTATGTCTAGCCTCTGTGTCTCTATCGCTATCTGAGTTCTTGAACATTAGCCTTTTCCAATCTAACCAACTACTGTATCTTCAATATGTTCTTCTCATGCAATAGCATCTTGATCCTCAACTTCAAAAAGTGTAAAAATTTTCCTCCAGGTCCCTTAAATAAATATCTCTCTGCTTGTATATATGATTCCACTCTGTCAACAACAAACTTAGTGATATACCCTCCAATCGTACTATTGAACCAATGATCTACTTCTCTTGACACGACGTTATCAACTCTCTTGACCATCTTGATTAGTGCCGACGTCCAAACCATAGGTGGTCTAATTCTGACTTTGAACTGGGTGTCTACTAACCTAGCTAGCCACTCGTATAACTCCTGATGGATTCCTCCAAAGAAAATCGTGTGTATATCAATAAAGATATATCTTCCCAACCAATCCTCTGTTGTTATTGGATAAATCCCTAAGTGCAGACACTAACCGATCTCCCTAGATCCACCTGGATCTAGAACAAAACAGGACAAAATAATACTCTTTCCCTAGATTTAGACTATTGAATGAACTAGGAAG
>ML840881.1:49194-70721 GCA_009831015.1 Picea engelmannii
AATCCACCTTTCTATATCATTAATTATAAAAATTATTTAATAAAATAGTTGATATAAAATTATGGTTAGAAATCGTTGATATCAAACATTAACATGCAATCCATCATATAGAATCCTAAAATAACATCAATAAAATCCATATTGTTTTCTTTCTTTATGCACTTAAATTTTTATTAAATTATATTATGAATATAATTAAATAAATCTATATTAAGGACTTTATTTTTATTTTTATTTATTTATTTATTTGTGTGTGGAAATTGTTGAAGTTTATGTTCAAATTTATGAATCATAGTGATGCAGGAGCATCGCCTTCAAAGTCAACAATGCACGGGTGGAGGTAAACATAGGACATCTCAGCAATGTCAGAATTTCAAATCGAGCATTTAACTCATCATTTAATTGGTTGTTGAGATATTTTTGTAACAACATTTTAAAATGTAACTTGTTTGTAATGTCTTGAAGGACTATGAGAAATTGCAGATATGGAGTGTCGACTCTATCTAGCAATAACTAGTAGTTATTGTAATAGGACAGAGTAGGTAATAGCTTTGAATTTGAAATGATAGATTTCAGAACAGGACGAGAGAGCTTGTGGAGCAGTCCTTAGATAGTTTTTCAGTATTGCATTGTAAGATAGAGAATATAAGAGAGAGAATAGAGAGATCAGTAGAGCAGAATAGAATAGCAGAAAGACTATGTCTTTTGTTTTCGTGAATGAATAGAGCAGACAAAAATTGTCCCAAATCCTTGGACCGGGTTCATTTCATGTGTGATTGAATGAATGCTATTTTGTGTGTATGATTTGTTATAGTTCATTTCATGTATGAGTGTTCGAGATATTAATTGTATGAGTTCGTGACGAAACTGGTTGAGTTTCAATCATTTCTCTTCTGATACTTGTATCCAAGGTGTGCATCTCGAGCACAAGGAGTGTGTCAAATGATTCTAGGATTGATTCAAAGAAGTTTAGAGAGAAATTAAGAGAAACTCGGACTAGGTGCAAGGTGTGCACAACGTCAAGGAGCCAACAAGCTTCGGAGAACCAACTGAGAAGAACGCCAGGTGGGCGAGAAGAATTTTCTTGGCAAGAAAATCCTTCAAACTGAATTATTCGAAATCCTGAGAATGCAATATGTGTGTGGGAGATCGAAATTCTTCCAACGGATAAAGCTCAGAAGAGATATCACTTTATACAAGTGTTAGCTAGATCTAGGAGTTGGATTCACAAGAGGGGCGAAGGTTGAGTCTCTGAACCCTCAGAAATATTCTAAGTTTGGGAGAAGGTGGAAGTTCAAGAGAGAAGGTACAATGGTCGTAGATGAGTCACAGGGAAGATCTAGACCGTCGACTGCATGTCCAGGTAACGAGAAGTAAGCGCACGAGGAAAATAGATCTAAACCATCAGATCTGGTGTGTGAACCAACAACCATTGGATCCAGAGGAATTCGCACGGGGGAATTTTTGAACCCATTAGAACTGTCCATTGGAGAGGGCGTGCGGCAAGCACACAACATTTCCCTGACTCACAACTTGAAAGGGTCAAAGGGAAGTTTGTGAGGTTTCGCGAAATGCAAACTCACAAAAGGATCATAGTTGTTGATCATTCCGAAGTCATCGAGACCGTCCGTTGTCAAGGGAGACATGTGGTGAAGAGTCATCATTTCGCTGACTCACAGAGTGATGAAGTCAAAGAATAGTATTGAGAGAATTCACAAAGAGCAGATTTGCGAGAGGATCACAACCGTTTATTTTCCTGATGTCATCAAGGTCATCCATTTTGGAGGGATGTGTGGCGAGAGACCAACATTTAGCTGACTCGCTACTAGATAAGGTCAAAGGAGTAGAGTCGAGGACTCGCGAGGTTGTTACACATCAAAATTACTCACTTCAATAGTGTTGTAAGTGCCATCATTACAAGTGTCGTAAATGTCGCAAGTGTCGCAAGTGTCCTAAACACCATACTACCATATTGCCTATGTCATGTCTCTAATGACATCATAAGGACACTTAAGACACCTTCAAACACTGGTTTAAGAAGGAGAAATCATCTGATGAGGAGTACAAATCATTTTCCATGAAGAAAACCACTCAAAAATGATTTTTTGAAGGGTAGCGCTCCCCTACTCAATGTTAGGGAGTGCTAGCACTCCCTAGCCTCCTTTGGGGGAGCATTAAAAGCACTTTGAACACCCTTTTGGGGAGCACTTCCATTTCTAAGTGAATTTTTGGCTGGTTGAGATAAATCAAGGAAGAATCCCCTCAATCTCTGAAGGTAGTTGGATTCGAATTTAAGGTCAAGGCATGATCTTAGGGAAGAACCTCAACTGAAGGAGAAGAATCCTCAACTTATCCCAAAGATGTCTCAAGTGGTTGGGCCTCTCTAATCTTATATAAGGAGGCTTTCTCATGGTGGAAATAGGAGAATAGAGATTAAGAGATACCAAACTTATGGTCTCATAAGTGGTATTGGGAGAGACATTGTAAATCATCTAACTTATGATCTCATAAGTTGTATTGGGAGAGACATTGTAAAGCATCTAACTTGTGATATCATAAGGGAGATATCATTGAAGCATAAACATTCTGTGTGTGGAATATGTGAGAAAGGGTCTGGACAAAGGGATCTTGGTGAAGCTGTTGCACTACATCCATGGTTGTAAGCAACACTTTGTTCTCATTAATATAAATTCATGCTTGGCTTGTTTCCTTTAAAGTTTGTGTATATGAACTTGTTTCTTTCATAGATTCATTATAAAGATAATCATAGTAGAGCAGGAAGTATTGTTGTTTTTTCTCATTGTACCACATGACCTTCAACTGAACTTGGAGATCAAGATTAGACTGGAGTGAGCAAGGACAAACGTCAGTAAAATGGTACTTGCCTTTCTTCCCTCTTCTTCTTTGATAGTTTATATTTGCGATAAAGGAGTGTCAGTGTCCATAATAACACTTTCTATCTTAGAGTTAGGGGTCTAGCATCCAAGAGGAAATCCACTTGTCCGCGAGGGGATTCTCCTGAAACAAAAATTGGCGACTCCACTGGGGAGGGACCTTTGAATTTTTTCCTTCCTAGATCTTGATTTTCTTTGCTCATTTTGATCTTGTTCATATTATGTCTTTGATTCTTAGATTTGTTGATTGACCCTTCACTTCATCCCATACACTTTGGATTTCTAAACTTGCTTGAAATTTTGGAATTTTTGGTATTTTTATGAACTTTTGAAGCCTAGAGCTCCCCTGCCCTTGCTATCAGAGTGCTGGCACTCTCTGTTAGCTTTACACAGAGCATTGGAATGCTCTAGTTCCCCTTACACCAGAGCACGACCCACTTTTTGTTAAAGATCTTGCAGGATTTTAGTCTTTGAATCCATTTTTTCTTGTTTGCACTTGATTAGAGTTCTTTCAACCTTAGTGTATATTTGTTTGGGTCCCAACTCCTTGATATCTGAGAATTCATGATTCTTTGTTTGGTTTTGTGACATATTTTTCTTCCTTACTTTGAATAACTCTTTGTCTTTGACAATTTAGAGTCAATTTGTCATTTTCTTCTCATTTATTTGACTGAGTAAAAACTTTTTGTAAGGAGATTCAAAGGTATTTTCTACTTTTACTTTTGATATTTGAAATATTTTTCCCAAGAAATTCTTGTTTTTTCATCATCCATTAGCCTTCTCCTACCTTCACCTGTAATTTCCCCGTTTTTCAAGCATTTTGGGTGATTTTTTGCATGTTTTTTGGTTAGTTTTCCAAGTTTATGGGAGCACCAACGCCCCCCTGTAGGCCATATACGGGCGCTAGCACTCCCCTAAAGTTATTAAGGGATCAATGGAAGCATTTTTTGCACCATTGTGAGTGAGCGATGGTCTCTTTTTGAGTGAAATTGTCTTCTTTTGCTCAGTTTTTGCAGCTTGTTTTGTAGTACTCTTTACCCAGAATCTATGGTTGGTTTGCGAAGTTTTTAGGATTGGTTCTTGATGAATTTTGATGTTTTTCACTCTCTTTTGTCTTGATTGGAGCTTGAAACCTCTTTCAAAAATGTACAAATTCCTTTTCTAGTTGTGTTTTTGTCGAGACAGTTTTGAGTGGTTTCTCTTTCTCCCTATCGTTTCTTGGATTCTTCTCTGCATTTTATTGTACTTATTGGATGCTTGTTTTTTTTAGGATCCTTGATTGAGTTCTTGTTATAACAAGATTCTACTTGTTTTATTTCAGTTCTCATTGTTTTGAATGCATTCTTTCTTTTGGGTCATGAAACTAGCTTGCATTTGAAGTAGCGGAATAGCATGTTTTTGGTTTTTTTGGGGGACATTGTGCATCTGTAATGATGAATGTTTTCTCTTTCTCGTAGCATATATTTCATAGAAATGAAATATTTCGTCTTCATATCTTTGCATAACTTTCGATTCAGTCAAAACACCATATTGTCCATGCCATTTTCCTTTTGAGTAACAACAACTTTAAAAATCAAGCGTTAAACTAAAATTGATTAGACATTTTTACAGTTTTTGGTAGGAAACCTACATTAAATTAGTTGTAGGGCTTTGGAATAGGTGTGAAAGATAACTTTCCAAAGTTGCAAACAAACATAGGATCTTTTGTTAGGGAGTGGTGAAATCCAATTGCTACATTTTGTCGTGGGAATCCCTTCTCACACAAGGGTCAAACCTGAGGTCGCATTGAGACTAACCGAGTTACTCACCTTGATTTTCTAGTATTGGTGTAGAGATTGCACATATTATGGGGTTCGCTTGAAGGTATACCCACAATGATGAGTGGAAGCCTTTCAAGTTGATTTCGGGCTAGATACCCTGCCCTTGCACGTGGATCAGACTGTCGATTGTTTCCCTAGGCATCATTGTTGTAGTTGGTAACCTTAGTGGCCTATCTCTTTAGGGTATTTACATGAGGTGAATGTGGAGGGGCAAGTCTTCACGGTACCTAGAATCGACATTGGCCAGAATCACTAAGGCTCCTTGGAGGGTATACCCACGATTATGTGTGGAAGCTTGCACTAGGGTGTAAGTTCGTTAAGCAGGTCGTCAACGTAACTTTTCCAACTGCTCTATCTCAGCCCCTTCTTACTTTGTTCCCGCAACATTAGATTTCATCACCAATTAGTGTGATCATTGTGAGAAGGTTTTGTTTGCTTGCTTGCTTACTAGATATTTAGCATGTGCTGTTTGTTCTCCCTATCAAAATCTAGGTTGGAGCTTTACTTTTTTGGAGTCAGTTCCCGCGATGACCAATGAAGGAACCCCTTTGCTAGGGGAACCCTTTGTTTTTCCTTCTTACGGAAGTGTTGGTCCTCCTTACATCGCTACTTTGAGCCTTCCAGGTCTCACAATTGGGTTACCAGTATGGTTGTTTTCCACTACGGTTATCTCAAATGCAGGTGCTTCATATGTAATAACATTTCCCACACATCAACCTCATGTCAACCATTCACCTTCTTCATCCATCAGGTCTCCTTCGATTTCTCCTTCTTCACCTAGTGAAAGATCTAAAGCGAGTAGCCAGGTTGACAAGAAGAATAAGAAACAGAAAGAGAAGAAGAAGAACCAGAAAGGGACCAAACCTCCAATTATATCAAATGTTGGATCTAAACAACCAACAACTGTTAATAGTACTAGGAGTGTTGATAAGGTCAACAAGATTAAAATGAAGAATCTGAAACCCAAATTCCCTTGCAGTCTTTGTAAGGGTGACCACTTTCTCAGGAATTGCCCTGGTCTTCCCAATGTCTTAGAAGTGTGTTCCTCCACGTCATTGGCCCCTACTAGACATGTTGGTGACACCCCATCAACTAGTGATGTTAAGGTTGGTAAGAAGAAGACAACTGTCAAATTCCCTTGTATGTTATGCAAAGGTGATAATTATTCTCACCTTTGTCCTCACATGAATGAGGCTTCTTCTCTTTTGGAAAAGCTTCAAATTCCAACTGGTTATTGTAATATTTCCCCCAACCCATCGTTAGTTGATAGAATTGTCAATCCAATTCCATCCCCACCAGTCTAGTTGATCAGGTGGTCAATCTAGTTTCATCTTCGGTTGAACCACTCACCAAAGTAGCTGATCCATTTCCTTCCTTGATCAGCCCCACTTTTCATATGAAAAGTGAAACCCAAGTGATTGATCCAGTCCTGTCTTTGGTAAGTCCCACTCCTCCATTGAGGTGTGCCAAAGTGGTTGCTCCTATTACATCATTAGTCAATCCCACTCTTCCTCCGACGAGTGACAAAGTGGTTGCTTTGATTACATCATCGGTCAATCCCACTCTTCCTCTGATGAGTGCCAAAATGGTTTCTCCGGTTACATCATTGGTCAATCCCACTCTCCCTTTGAAGAGTTCCAAGGTGGTCGATTCGATCCCATCATCGATTGATCCTACTCTCCCTCTAGAGAGTAAACTCGATTATGCCCATGGTTTTCTTGTTGAAACAGGATCTACCGTGCCGGGGGGCATTCCTCCTTCTCCTCTGAAAACCCTTCCACGCAATGAGGCCATACTTTTTGATTAAGGTGTGCTAACTGGACCTCGTCTTCCCTCTCACATGCCTTTCTAGATTAAACTATAGGTTTGTGGTCAGAACATTCCTCAAACACTGATAGATGAAGGTGCGTCCATTAGTATTTTTTCCTCTATTACTTGGCATGCTTTGGGTTGTCCTCAACTTGCACTGGTTACATAGAATCTGTTAGCTTTTAACAGAAAAACAGGTCAACCTTTAGAGACCCTTCCTCAGTTCCCCATAACTTTGGGAGCAAAAAGTATCTTTATTGATGTTATGGTAGTCTGAGACCCCTTGGATTTCTCTTTACTCTTTGGGCGAGATTATGTCTATACCATGAAATCTATTGTGTCCACTTTTTTCCATGTGATATCTTTCCCACACAATGGAAGAATGGTGACTATTGATCAAATTTCATTTGTTGGCCCTGACTTAACCATCAACCCAATGAACTCCCTAAACAGTTCTTATATGTTGTCAGTATCACCCCTGCCACAGGTCAATTATGTGGCATTGTCTCCCATGCCTTCAATTTCCTATGACTTTGATCTGGTAGTTGACATGGTGATCTCTAAGGTAGGGCTATTGGAGCCTGATCTCCTTACCCCCGTCGCAGCCCTCGACATGTGTTCCTTCTATAGAATTGTTCTTCCATCCAGTGAAGATCTCTTGGAAGCCATGATCAAGAAGAGTCTATGAGCACAGTTTTCCTCTCTGTGGTAAGGTCATTAAAAAATGAAGCAGAAGCTATGAGCATATTGTTTCTTCTCTATAGAAATATCGTTAAAAAATGAAACATAAATCTAGGGATTGACCAACAGTCTTGAGCACATTTCTTTTCCTGTGTCAAGCTCATTAAAAAATGAAACAATGACCTCTCCTGTCAGTTCGAGTCTTTCACCAGATCTCATAGATATCGAGTCGAGTCTTTTGTTAGGTCTCATATTTGAACCTTCATTTCATCCACCTGTATCCCTTTTCTCGATCTAGTACATAAATTGGTGACAACCTCAAAGTCGGTGAATGAATTGAATCTTGGGGGGGCATGTCTCCAGCCTTTGATGATCATTCTGGAGTTAAGCCACTAGCTTTTCAAGCTGGGGGCATATCGAGATTAGTCTTTGTTCCTTCTCATGCTCGTAAATACATGAGAACGTAACTGAGTAGAATTTTATCACTTTTTCGGACTCATAAAGGATATACGAAAAGGGAACCCCCTAGAGTCTTCTTTAAGATCTTTTCAGACTCTCTAAACATGAAAATATTGTTGAGTGATATTGCTTCCTTTCACACTCGTTAAAAGGTTTGAAAGGGCAACTTTCGAGTGGTATTTTATCGCGTTTTTGGCCTCGTGAGATTAATATTATGAGAAAGGACAACTCCGGAGTCATCTTTAAGTTCTTTTCAAACTCTCTAAACATGAAAAATCATTGATTTTACCTTCTATGGACTCGTTAAAAAAGTCATACATTGAAGGGTCCATATGAGACCGAACCCTTACTTCTTGCAGTTTTTTAAACAAAGGAAGAGGGACTTACCAAAGGTGAGTTATATTGAGAATTTGTTACCCTCCTCGAGCTCGTTAAATTAAAAAGAGGTACTCGTTTATCTGGATGGGGGAAAAATTGAAGGAAGCAAGCCAAGTAGTTTTTGGGAACATTACTAGTAACCCTTACGGTCTCCCTTGAACACGACACTTTGTCTTTGCATGCATTTTAATCCGCTGAACCTTTGCCCTGAGCCAATCCTCTGATTTTCTTTTACTCCTTTGGTTCACCTAATGAAAGTCACAACATCCACTACATCATCAATTTTTGGTCCATGTCATGTTTCTGTTGTTGTGCCTCAGTGTTCAAGGGAAGTATCTACCTCGAGATTCATCCATCAAAAATATCTTGTTTCAATACCCACGTCAGTCCATGTTCATTTGATTTACCAAATTACATCTCTGTGTCAGATTCATGTCGTTGATGGGGGATACACCAAGGCCCTCCCTCGACGATTCTATTCCTGTCAACCTCAACACATTATCCAGGAACTAAACTTAGAAACTAGTTAGTACCTTGGGACCTGCATGCCTCAATGGCATGCCTCCTCACTTTCGACAGTGGGTTTACATCATTGACCCCTGATTGGATGATTCCACGTATGTTCAAATTCAGCTCATTTTTTCACATTCGTTGGAATGTAATGGAGTACCTTGGGAATCATTGACATCAATGGTGATTTCCCTCGTGCTAGTTAACAATTTACCTCATTGACTGGTAATCAAGTGGTTTCTGCCAAGTTTGGCATTAGGAAATCTATTCACATGGTTAGATTTGTACTACAATGGGATTAGTAAGAAGACCCTGGGCTAAGTCATCACTCCTAACTGTACTTTGCCTAGGTTGTGACGAAGTTTCTTTTGAACATTGACACATATATTGTTACATAGATTCACTTTGTATTGGTCGTGGCTATGTCTTGTTGTCTCGTAGATCCACTGCGTATTATTCATGGCTACGATCATTTCAGGTAATAGGATTATAGATCCACATTGTATCTTCAGTGGATATACCTTTTATCAATATAATTATGGATCCACAGTGTATTTTATGGCGGCCATACCTTGGAAGTCTTTATCACCCAAGCATAAGTATGCTTGCCTTGGGTTTGAAACATGTCATAATATTTGTTAGATGGTTGTGTACAGCTTCTATCAGGTTATCTGTGTCTGTACCCTTGATTAAAAAAGTCTACAAAGTACTTCAATCATCAGTTCCCGTCTTGTAACTTCGCACGTTGGGGGGAAATCTGTACACATCAAAATTACTCACTTCAATAGTGTCACAAGTGTCGTCATTACAAGTCTCGTAAATGTCACAAGTGTCACAAGTGTCATAAAAATCATACTTCCATATTGCCTATGTTATGTCTCTAACGACATCATAAGGACACTTAATACACTTTCAAAGACTGGTTTAAGAAGGAGAAATCATATAATGAGGAGTACAAATCATTTTCCATGAAGAAAACCACTCAAAAATGATTTTTTGAAGGGGAGCGCTCCTCTAACCACTATTAGGGAGTGCTAGCACTCCCTAGCCTTCTTTGGGGGAGTGTCCCAAGCACTCTGTGCACACTTTTGGGGGAGCACTTCCCTTTCTAAGTGAATTTTTGGCTTGTTGAGATAAATCAGGGAAGAATCCCCTCAATCTCTGAAGGTAGTTGGATTTGAATTTGAGGTCAAAGCATGATCTTAGGGAAGACCCTCAACTGAAGGAGAATAATCCTCAACTTATCCAAAATATCTCTCAAGTGGTTGGGCCTCTCCAAGATTATATAAGGAGGCCTTCTCATGGTGAAAATAGGAGAATAGAGATTAAGAGACATCAAACTTATGATCTCATAAGTGGTATTGGGAGAGACATTGTAAAGCATCTAACTTATGATCTCATAAGGGAGATATCATTGAGGCATCAACATTTCGTGTGTGGATTATTTGAGCAAGGGTCTGGACAAAGGGATCCTGGTGAAGTTTCTGCACTACATCCATGGTTGTAAGCAACACTTTGTTCTCATTAATATAAATTCATGATTAACCAGTTTCCTTTAAATATTGTGTATATGAACTTTTTTCTTTCATAGATTCATTATAAAGCTAATCATAGTAGAGCAGGAAGTATTTTTTTTGTTGCTCATTGTACCATAGGACTTTCAACTGAACTTGGAGATCAAGATCAACCTGGAGTGAGCAAGGACAAACGTTAGTAAAATGGTAGTTTCTTTTCTTCCCTCTTCTTATTTGATAGTTTAGCTTTACGATAAAGGAATATTAGTGTACGCAATAACACTTTTTGTCTTGGAGTTAGGGTCTAGCATCCAAGAGGAAATCCACTTTTCCGTAGGGGGATTCTCCTGTAACAGAGTTCCTAACTCGCGATGTGATCTGAGCTGTCATATCATGAGATAAACGTGAACTTCGATCTGGGCGAAGGAAATATCAAAGTTTTGGGGATCGGGATTTTGAAAGGTAAGTGTGGGGGTTGAGCTTCAATATCGTGAAACGTGAAGTCCCGACGTGCTCGAAGGAGTAGCCCCAGGTCATAGGTAAGGGTCACTTGGACGGAGACCAAAGGGAAAGCTAAGGAACATTATCCCGTTTCAGAACTCTGGGATTGGAGAGTTAGAGTGGACTCATATGTGGAGGTCCTGAGGTTGCAAAACGTGATGAGCCTTTCTAGGCTCGGTTGGTGGTAACAGGTGGTGGTCATGTGGGGAAATATTCGAGGGAAGCTAACCAACACTCAACCCTCATCAGGAATCGACTATTGAGAGGATTGAGGAGGTTCATTCCAAGGAAACTCGATACGCGAATTTGTGATATGCCTTTTGAATAGGCGTACTATCACATCCCATGACTACGTGGAGTAGAATGTCGTGCTTGGGTGCTTAGTAATGCAGGAGGATTTTCATGAGAGGACCTATGGATTTGAAGAGTTTAAGGTCCATCAGGGACCAAAGAACTGTCCCAGATCGAGGAGATTGAACGATCCAGTGACCGGGAGGTCAGCGGACCCTACCGAGGTAGGGGGTTTGCATTAGGTGGTATCAGAGCCTAGATTAAGTTTGTTTGTAGACAATAGACAAAAGGAGAAAGGAGGAAATCTAATACAGTTTATGGTATCAAGGAAATTTTATTTATGTTTGAAGGTGACACAATAAAATCATGCCGCCTAGAAGGCACAGAGCGAATGCAAAAATGGAAGAAGAAATGAGGTGACTCCGAATGAGGTTGGATGCCATGGAAACAAAAAATGCGAGAGAACCTAATGCTAGAGATATTAGTGAAGATGAGAGAGAAGAAGAAGTAGAAGATGAAGCAAATGCAGTAGAGGATGTTGCACAAGATTGCTTGATAAAAGTTGTTTCAAAGATAGGAGTCAGAGAAAGAATAGAGGTACCTATGTATGAGCGAAATTTGGAAGTTGAAGAATTGTTAGATTGGGTACATGCTATGGACAAATAATTCGATACGAAGACATCGAAGAAGATAAGATGGTGAAGCATGCATTGACAAGACTGAAAGGTCATGCAACATTATGGTGGGATGAACTGCAAGATGAACGCAGGAGAAATGGTAAGAAAAAAATTAAAAACTAGGATAGGATGGTAGATAAGTTGAAAGCCAAATTTATTCCAAGGGATTACCAAATCAATATTTACCGAAGATTGAAAAACCTGAAACAGAGGGGCTTATCAGTGAAGGAGTACACTGAAGAATTTTACCGACTGAACATCAGGGTTGGAAAAAAAGAGAATGAAGATGAGAAGATTGAAATATATATCAATGGGCTCAGATTTGAGATACAAGAGGAGATCGACATGATGTCTATCAGTAAATTCAAGTATTCCTATCAAGCAACCCTGAAATCTGAAGAAAAATTGGCGAGGAAGCAAATCCAATGAAGCAGAGGAGGAAATTCAAACAGAGGCAAGGGAACCAGCAGAGAGAAGTTCCAAAAGTTGAAGCCTGAAGCTAAAAAACAACATAGTCACCATGATAAAGGTGGAAGTTATAAATAAGGACAACATGGAGGAAGAGATCCTTTTTCTAGAGGAAGAGGAAGAGGAAAATCCAGAGGAGGCATAGTTAAAATATATACCTATAGAAAAGAAGGACACAAATATTGGGAATGTCCCGACAGAAAGAGAGAAGAAGGAAGAGAAGCACACATTGTTGAAGCGCAGAAGCATGTGGAAGCAGAAGCAGTAGAAGGAGGGAGTAAACTCATGATGAGGAAAATGATTCTCAAACTTGAAAAGGAACCAGAGGAACCAGTTCAACGAACAAGCCTGTTTATAACTTCTTGCAAGTCGAAAGATAGAGTTTGCAAAGAAATCATAGACAATGGGAGCACTGACAATCTAGTATCCACATAGATGGTGGAGAATCTGGAATTGAAGACAACTGCACATCCAACATACAAGGTATCGTGGTTGCAGAAAGGACATCAAGTCATGGTAAGTCAACAATTCCAAGTTAAATTTAAAATAGGAGGTTACAAAGATGAAATAATGTGTGATGTAATTCCTATGGATGTCTGTCATATTTTATTGGGGAGTTCATGGAAGTATGACTGAAAGGTTATTCATGATGGGAGAAAGAATACCTATACCCTAGAAAAGAATGGTAGAACACATGTGTTGCTACCCATAGAAGATAAGAGCAAAAGAGAGAACATAGTTCAAGCATACTTCTCATGAGTGGGAAGGAGCTCTTAAAATAAGTCAAGAAGGAGAAATAAATGTAGTTTGTTGTTGTGATGAAGCCTAGAGTTATCCTTACGAATACTTATGTAGAAGACTCGCTCATAGAAATCGAGGAACTGTTGGATAACTTTGTTGATATAGTCATGGATGAGTTACCACACTTGTTTCCACCCATTAAGATCATAAGCCATCATATTGACCTTATTCTAGGAGCTATTTTACCAAACAAATCATCTTATAGGTTGAAACTTAGAGAGAATGAGGAAGTCAAAAATAAAGTCCAAGAATTTTTGGATAAGGGGTTAGTTAGGGAAAGCCTAAGCCCATGTGCAGTGCCAACTTTATTAAGTCCAAAGAAAGATGAGGGATGGAGGATGTGTACAGATTCCCTAGACATCAACAAGATAACCATTAGATACATATTCCCTTTACCGAGGATGGATGATTTCATGGACTGTTTGAGTGGAGAAATCTATTTTTCCAAGATAGACTTGAAGAGCGGATATCATCAAATCCGAATGAGAGAAGGAGATGAATGGAAAACAACATTCAAGATAAACTAAGGATTGTTTGAATGGTTGGTCATGTCATTTGGGTTGAAAAATGCACCAAGCACATTTATGAGATTGATGAATGAAGTGTTGAAAGACTTCATAGGCAAATTTGTCATAGTATATCTAGATGATATACTAATCTTCATCAAGACAAAGGAAGAACACTTAAGAAATATGACATCAATGATGGAAAGGTTGCAGCAAGAGAAATTGTTGATAAATCTAAAGAAGAGTTATTTTATGAAGAAGGATCTCATATATTTGGTTTTCATAATCTCTTCAAAGGAATTGAAGATGGAACCAGAAAAAGTGAGAGATATCAGAGAATGGACATCACCGAGAAACATATTTGAGGTAAGAAGTTTTCATGGGTTAGGAAGCTTTTGTAGAAAATTTATCAGAAATTTCAGTGGCATATGCGCACCCATGTTGGACACTGTGAATAAGAAACAAAAGTCATTCAATTGGACAAAGGAAACTGAAAGAAGTTTCAAAGTGTTGAAAGAGAAGATCACAGAGAAACCAATTATGGTCTTACCATATTTTGGAAAAACATTTCAGGTGAGATGTGACGCAAGTGGATTAGCTATTGGAGTAGTCTTGAGTCAAGACAATAGACCAGTTGCTTATTTCAACGAGAAACTGAATGACACCAAGAAAAATTATTCCTCGTATGACAAGGATTTCTATGTGGTGATTCAAGCATTGAAAAAATGGAGACACTATCTAATTTCTAAAGAATTTGTCTTGTACAGTGACAATCAAGATTTGCAATTTATTACTAGGCAAGAAAAGTTGAATCAGAAACATGCAGAATGGGTAGAATTCATGCAGAATTTTACTTTTGTTATTAAACACATTGTTGGAACTGCTAACAAAGTCATAGATGCTTTGAGCAGAAGGAGTTTGATTGTACAGGAGTTCCAGGTGGAGACCTTGGGGTTCGAAGACCTCAAGGAGATGTATAAAGAAGATGCAGATTTCAAAGAATCTTACGAGGCATGCAAGAATCCTTTATTGGGATATAGAAGCCCATGGACTGAATATTTGATTCAGGATAGATTATTGTTCAAGGGGAGCCAATTATGCATTCTGAAGTGCTCAATGAGAGACAACCTACTGAAAGAGAAACATAGTGGAGGTTTAGTTGGACACTTTGGTCACGATAAGACATTTTCACATCTGAGAAATTCGTATTATTGGCCGAGCATGAGAGAAGAAGTGAATAAGTTTGTAAACAAATGTAGAATTTGTCAATATGAAAAAGGAAGACAACAAAACACTTGTTTGTATCAACCATTACCAATTCCATAGAGGCTGTGGGATGCAATCAGTATGGATTTTGTTTTGGGATTGCCTAAAACTCAAAAAGGGAGTGATTCCATATTTGTTGTGGTAGACATATTCTCAAAAATGGCACATTTCATACCATGCCAGAAGACAAGCGATGCCATATACATCACTAATTTATTTTTCAGAGAAGTAGTGAGACTACATGGATGGCCAAGGAGCATAGTTTTAGACAGGGACACCACATTTGTAGGACACTTTTGGAGGAATCTATGGAAGAGGCTAGGGAAAAACTTATCATTTAGTGCATCATATCACCCTCAGACAGATGGATAGACTGAAGTAGTAAACAAGAGTCTGGGAATCTTGTTGAGAAGTTAAGTCACTGAGAAACGTCGACAATGGGATCAGATTCTAGCACATGCATAATTTTCATTCAACAATTCAGTTAACAAGAGCACATGAAAAATTCCATTTGAAATTGTGTATCGTATACAACCAAGAGGGATTACAGAGTTGAGATATTTGATTCAAGATGAGTTCAGAAGTGATGGAGCAGATGATTTTGCAAAAAAAAATGCAAAAACTCCATGACAGAGTCAGAGTTACAGGAAAACAGTCAGAAATACAAGAGCAGAGTTGATCAAAGGAGAAGAGAACTTCAATTCGAAGTTGGAGATGAAGTTTTAGCTCATTTGAAAAAAGATATATTCATAAGGGGAACACACAACAAGTTAAAGATGAAAAAGATAGGACCATGCAGGATTCTCAGAAAATTCACAGCCAATGCTTATGAGATTGAGTTGTCAGACAATGTCAGGATATCATCGATATTCAATGTTGCATACATGTATCCTTACAGGAGAGATGAAGCAGGAGAATTAGATGATCATAAATAAATTCAGTGGGAAGAGAAATTTCCCACAATAGAAAAACCTCATATGGAGAAAATTATCGAATAGAGGGATGGAAAGAAAACCAGGTGTAAGACATATCCTGAATTCTTAGTGAAGTAGAAATATCATCCAATGGAAGATGAAAGTTGGGTCACTGAACTTGATATTTTGAAGCATGGAAAGACAGTGCAGGAGCTCATGGACAGGAGTCCATGAATCATTTTAACCAGAGGAGTAACTTGATGCAGACCCCCTACCTCGACAGGGTTCGTTGGCCTCCCAGTCATTGGATCGTTCAATCTCCTCGAACTGGGATAGTTCTCTAGTCCCTGTTGGAAATTTCACTCTTCAAATCCATAGGTCCTCTCACTAAAATACTCCTACATGAATAAGCACCCAAGCATGATATTCTACTCCACGCGGTCATGGGTTGTGACCGCACGCCTACACAAAAGACATATCGCGAGTTCGCGTATCGAGATTCCTTGGAATGAGACTCCTCAATCCTCTTAATAGCCGATTCTCGATGAGGGTTGAGCACTATTTAGCTCCCCTCAAATATTTCCCCACGTGACCACCACCTGTGACCACTGGCTAAGCCTAGAAAGGCTCATCGGGTTTTGCGACCTCAGAACTTCCATGTATGAGTCCAGTCTAACTCTCCAATCCCTGAGTTCTAAAATAGGATAATGTTCCTTATCTCTCCCTCAGTCTCCGTCTAGGTGACCCTTACTTATGACCTGGGGCTACTCCTCCGAGCACGTCGAGACTTTGCATTTCACGAGATTGAAGCTCAACCCCCACGCTTACCTTTCAAAAGCCTGATCCCCGAACCTCCAATATTTCCTTCGCCCAGATCGACGATCATGTTTCTCTCATGATTTGACGGCTCAGATTGTATCGTGAGTTTGGACCTCGCAATTCCTCGAATCTTCTCCTTTGACCTTCTCTAGTAGCAAGTCAGTGAAATGCTGGTCTCTCACCATGTGTCCCTCCAAAATGGATGGCCCTGATGACGTCGAGAAAATCAACGGTTGTGATCCTCTAGTGAATCTTCTCTTCACGAACTCTCTCAATTCTATTCTTTGAATTCTTCACTCTGTGAGTCATCAAAATGATGACTTTTCACCACATGTCTCCCTTGATAATGGACGGTCCCAATGACTTTGGAACAATCAACGGCTATGATCCTTTCAGGAGTTTGCATTTTGCAAAAAATCAAGGACTTCCCTTTGACCCTTTCAAGTTATGAGTCGGCAAAATGATGGGTTCTTTCGACATGCCCTCTCGGATGGATAGTTCTGATGGGTTCGAAACTTCCCTCATGCGACTTCCTCTGGATCCAACGGTTGTTGGTTCACACGCCAGATATAATGGTTCAGATCTATTTTCCTCCTTTGCTTACTTCTCACTACCTGGACACAGATTCGACAGTCCATATCTTCACTGCAATTGATCTATGACAACTATACCTTCTCTCCTAAACTTCGTCCTTCTCCCAGACTTAGAATATTTCTCAGGGTTCAGAGACTCGAACTTCTCACCTCTTGCAAATCCAACTCCTGGATCTCGCTAACACATGTAGAAAGTGATATCTCTTCTGAGCTTTATCCCTTGGAAGGATTTTGATCTCCCATGCACATATTTCATTCTTGGGATTTCGAATAACTCAGTTCGAAGGATTTTCTTTCCAAGAAAATGCTTCTCATCCACCTAGCATTCTTCTACGCTGGTTCTCTGAAGCTTGTTGGATCCTTGACGCTATGCACACCTTGCACCTAGTCTAAGTTTCTCTGAATATCTCTATGAAATTATCTGAATCAATCCTAGACTCAGTCGACGCACTCCTTGCACTTGAGATGCACACCTTGCATACAAGTATCATAAGAGAAATGATTGAAACTCAACCAGTTTCATCACGAACTCATACAATTAATCTCTCAAACACTCATACATGAAATGAAATGTAACAAATCATACACGCATAATAACATTCATTCAATCACACATGAAATGAACCCAGTCCAAGGATTTGGGACAATTTATGTCTTCTCTATTCATTCATGAAAATGAAATACATAGTGTTTCTTCTATTCTACTCTGCTCTAATGACCTCTCTATTCTCTCTCTTACATTCTCTATCTTACAATGAAATACTGAAAAACTATCTAAGGACTACTCCACGAGCTCTCTCGTCTTGTTCTGAAATCTATCATTTCAAATTCAAAGCTATTACCTACTCTATCCTATTACAATAACTACTAGTTATTGCCAGATAGAGTCGACACTCCCTATTTGCAATTTCTTATAGTCCTTCAAGACTTTACAAACAAGTTACATTTTAAAATGTTGTTACAAAAATATCTCAACAACGCATTAAATTATGAGTTAAATGCTCGATTTGAAATTCTGTCATTGTTGAGATGTCCTATGTTTGCCTTCACACGTGCGTTGTTGACTTTGAATGCGATGCTCCTGCATCACATAGTATACATTATAGAAAACTACTAAATATCCCTTGAGTTTTGACTATTTTATGTTCACTCATATAATTATGAAATTTATACTAATTCATAATCAAATAGTATATTTAAAATTTGTTTATATAATACGACTTTCGCTTACTTTTTTAAGGTGATAATGTTAAATTCTACTTTTTAAAAGTGATAATGTTAAATTCTAAAAGGTTTTATAATATAGTTCAATATTTATATTATGAATATGTACTACTAGAAACAAAATAATTTTAATGGGAAACAAAACTCTTTTTAACTTTTAAAAAGAGTTTTGATCCTAAAAATGGATCATTCCAACTAATTGACAAATAAAAATTAGATGAGATTCTTACATCCTCAATTTAACTGGATTTTAAATCCTTTAATACTTCAATATGGATCTGATAACGTTGATTTACAATCAACTTATAACTACATATATCATGGTAGGCCTGTAAGGTGAAATGTAATTAACAATGAACAAACAAGAAATTACTTGGAAATAATGGAGTAAGAGTTAGTTGTAAGCCTTAGTTGACAGAGTCAATAGCGTAAGTAGAGTCTAGTTATCTATGGTTTGATGTAACCGACTAAGTAGAGTAGTTTTCTATATAATTATGTAATCATTCCTCATTCAATAATGTAGATTGTGAGCATAGCCTCACCTGTGTTTTGGTTTTCCAAATTCTTAAGTTGGTATTAGAGCAGGTTGGAGATCCATCTCTGTGAGGTGAGATCCAATCTCGAATTTGATTTTGGAAGTTCACCAACGCCCCCCTATACTATGTTAGAAACCACCGACGCTCTCACACTTATAAAATTGAAAACTTTGGGATCATCACACTCCCTCTATATGCATTCAAGAGCGTTGAGCACCGACGCTCACCCTTCCACACATAGAGAGTGTTGTAAATTATTCCTAGCGCCCCCCATGCCATATTGATAGAGCGCTAGCACTCCACTTTCTGAATTAGAGAAGTGCCGACCATTTTTTGTCTTGAGCATGAATTGTGTGAGGCGGATTCATGAGGTTAAAGAAAATCGTGAAGGCCACGAGGATCAGAGGAGGTCGCATGGACTTATGGAAAGAGGATCTTTGAATCACCACTAGAGTGTAAGTGAGAAAATTTGTTGCGTGAGGTCGGAGCATGCATAATCAGATCTGGTTCATGCGTGGGTTCTTGAGGGAGGCCGTGTAAGTTTTTGGTGTTAAGGTTTGCATTATTTGAAATATAAAGGAGATCTTATATATGGGATTTTTTGCATAAGTGTGATTTGCATGCGTTTCCATGAGTTGAAATATAAAGGAGAATCATATTGAGATCTTATATATGAGAGTTTTATATACATGTGAGTTTCTTTTTATATGTGTAGCATTGAATAAGAATGCCACATTTGCATGCGTTTGATTATTTGAGAGTGATGTTTGAGTGAGTGGATGAAATATATGTGAGCTTATACATGAGTGTGAGATTTTTTATATGAGATGTTTTTATATGTGAGAAATGAGCATGAGTTTTTTATGCATGGAATGGTGTTAAGGATTCTTTTTTTTAAGGTTTTCTCTTAAGAAAGCTAAGAGTCAAGATAGAGTCAGATCAGTGAATCCAAAGGCAGAGTGCCAAACTGTTCAACACTTGATGAAAGTTGCATATTCTTGGTGATTCACGTTTGGTGATACAAGGATCCATTATCTGATTGAACTAGAAGACACTTGCAAAGAATATCTTGCAGTGATGGCGAATCCTCTAGCAGAGACCTACCTCAATGAAGCCAACAAATTAGATGGCTCAAATTTCATTAACTGGAAATTCAAGATGTAGACCCTCATGGAAGGCTATGGTGTCTGGACCATTGTGAAGGGAACTGAAGTGAAACCAGTTGCGACTGTTGGTTCGACAACAACATAGATCCAAGACAGGGAGAAGCACGAAAACAAGGCAAAGGTATTGTTGCGCATGTTTTTTACATATAACATAATTCCACATATTATAGAAGCTGACACTTTTCCTAAAACCTAGACAACACTTAAAGAATTGTATGAAACTAGCAACACAAATCACATTTTGTTCCTGGAAACTAAAATGCTAGGAATTAAGATGGATGGAAATGAATTTGTTAGTTCATTTTTGGGTTGCATTAAAGAGGTGAAATACAAGCTAAGAAATATAGGGGAAATTGTTTCCAGCAATGATCTTCTCACTATTACCTTAAATGGTATGCTAGCATATTATCATATGTTCATAACAAGTCTCGCAACAAGGGAGAAAGCTCATACTTCTAAAGATCTAACATGTATTTTGCTGCAAGAGGAAGAGACGCACGGGAATCTGAAGCCTCAGAATAAAGATTTGGAACTATGGTCAAATAAGAGATCTGTGAGAGGGAGATAAGGAGAAAGAGGTAGAGGAGGTAGTTCATGGTAGAGAGGTAGTTCATTGCAGAGAAGACAATCTCCAAGGCCGAATCAAGGTATGCAATCTAACAGAACTGAGTCAAAGAGTTGTTTTTATTGTGGTTGAATTGGACATATTGTTAGAGATTGTCATAAGAAGAAGAGTGATGAGGCTAGGAATAAACCTAGAACACATTCAGGTCATTATGTAGAAAAATCTTGAAATCATGATCTTAGATTGTTTATTACTAGTGATGTTATTGATGAACCCCGAATTTTGATTCATGAGATCTTAGGTTGTTTGTGTCTAACGTTGCTTTATCTGTTGAAATAGATGATTATGATGTCTGGTTTGTGGATTCTGGAGCATCGGTACTTATGAAATGTAATAAGATGTGGTACACTATTTTTAAACAAACATAGAATGGAGCCAACATATATCTTGGAGATGATCGCACTCATCAGATCAAGGGATATGGAGACATTCCTGTGACATTGTCGAATGGTACTTTTCATCACATTAGAAATGTGGTGTATGTGCTAGGGATAAAGAAAAATTTGATCTCTGTGTCCACCATTACAGTTCATAACTTGAAGGTTGAATTCTTCAATAATTGTTTCATAGTGAAGGATCTACTGGACCAATTCAAAATTGTTGCAACGGGTGTCAAAGCAGGAGGCCTATACAAACTTGATGTTACCAGCAAATCACATCACACACTGACTTCTGAAACTATGCCAACAGAGATTCTCTAGCATAAAAGGTCTGGCCTCATCAATCATCCTGATTTATTGTTATTGTAGAAAAAGAATATGGTTGAAGGACTTCCCATGTTAAAGAATGAGAATGTTGCTTGTGATGGATGTGCATTAGGAAATATGAACAAATATGAATTCCCCTCTAATCCTGATAAGAAAAAGAGAGATGTGTTAGATCTTTTGCATACTGATGTTTGTGGGCCTATGCAAACTAGGTATTTAGGAGGTGCATTTTACTTTCTATTATTTATTGATGATTGCACGAGATACACATGGGTTTATTTCCTTAGAAGAAAAAGTGATATTTTCGAGTACTTTAAGGAATTCAGAACCATGGTGGAAAAGAAGACAGGAAAATCCATCAAAATCCT
>ML840882.1:0-26324 GCA_009831015.1 Picea engelmannii
TTTGGGCGGGAACCATGAGGGGAGTCGATCCTGAGTATCAAGGATGGTTCTGTATATTGGACTTGGGCTATCTGATGAGATTGAATGGTTCGAGGTCTAAGTTTAAGTCTCAATGGAGGTAAGCTCACTCTATTCATTTATGGTCATAATAGAGACATATGACCACAATATTGTTTAAGAGAGGGACGAAGTTATCATTTACTAGCTATCAAGATTTTTGACATCTGATAATCGATTTTTATTAAATGGTCCAGTACCAATGCTTGATGGGGATTTTAATAACTCCACGTATACTATTTTTGGTAACTGGTCCATTTATCTCCTTATTGAGTGGAGTCTAGGTGTCCCTTTTACCTTCTGGGCACATCTTCAGTATTGTTGATCTCTCTGTCAGGAACTTATGGGACCTCCAGTCGAGGACCACTGGAAAGTGGCAGGTCATAAATTTTCCGAAATACCAAAACGAAGGTGTAACGCTACCCTGCCACCTTCTTCTAGGATATCACGCTCGCCTACACATATAGTGACTTAAGGCCCTCTCCTAGTTTTACTCACCATGTGAGAACCAGTTTGGATGATACAATAAATTATGCCACTGGTGGCGAGACTGGCTCCTATCCTCTTTGTGGGTTTTACAAACCACGTGATCAAAGAAAGTTTAGAGTGCAGACCTCTCCTACTGTTTTAAGAAGAAACTTTGGAATCCCAACAAAGCCGCTAAGAATTTATTATTGGGTTCAGACGCGGGTCTGGAAGAAACCTGTCGTATGGCTTTCCATGGCTTAGTCAGACGCATTTATTATCACTACTTAGTTCAAGAAACCTTACAGGAATGGATGGAAAAATTCTGGTTACCATCCTTAGGATACTTACCATAGATTCTATACATGTCCAAGGGTTGGTAGGGGTTCATCTGCCAAACTCCAGAGCATGATGCTCGTTTACTGGAGTCTCGTTGGGTTTTTGGAGGAAGTAGTATTATGTTAAAGCAGTGGAGAGTCTCTTTTGACTCAGATACAGACTATTCCCCCCTAAGACACCTCTGGGTTCTATTTCCTGGTCTACCGATTCATCTGTGGAATGAGGGAGTGTTAAAATCCATTGGAGATGATCTAGGTACTTTTATAGATTTAGACAATCAATATCTTAAAGCTCATCCAAGGAAAGTTGGGAAAATACTTTTGGAGGTTGATATTCACTGTGGTTTACCAGAGGTACTTGAGGTCGAATGGTGCGGTAGAAGGATTATACAATGGTTAGATTATATGGGAATACTGTTCATATGTATTTTATGTCGCTGTACAAGACATCTACGCTCGGACTGCAAAGGGACGGTGGTGGTCGAAGCTGAGGGTGAAATTCAGAATATATGGAATGTATCGGATTGTTCCCCGATAGTGGATGTATTCGGCTCTGGATACCTGCACTACCTGTCGACTATGGAAGAACATCATGATAACCTGGATACTCTATCAGGTAAGCTTAAAACCTTTTGTTCGGTTCTATTTGATACATTAACTTCTTGGGAATATGAGGCTTTGGATTCATCGGGGTGGCTGAACCACTCAACTACAAAGGATTTGGAACCTTGTTTGAATAATATTCCTCCAGTCTCTGTGGAAAAATACTATGTAAACCTTGAGCCTTTTTTATCTAATACCTCTAAGGATGACTTATCCTTCTCACCTATTATATCTAAGCTTGTAATTTTTGCTCCTATCTTGGATATTTGTCAAGATTCCTCGCCCAGTGTTTTAGAGTTGTATCCTTGCTTCCCTCGTCTTTACCGGATTCAGATGATGTGATTCTCGACTGTAGGAAATCAAAAGATAGCGAATCTTCCCTGTTCGCTATACTTGACTCCCTTCTACCATTCATTCATGACCAAAAGTCAACTTTTTCTTTACCTGTCTACTTGGGTAATTCTGGTGTGAATGACTCATCTATTGGGGGGATACCTAGTACATATACTTCTTGAGCAGAAGGGGTGGTAAGTGAGTTTTCATGGTCTAGAGGTATAAGCATTGAAAACTCTCCCATTAAAACCTGTAGATCACAAAAGAAACTGGCAGGTGTGACAACTCAGAACTGTGTTGATGATTCCCCAACCACGGATTGTGGGGCACTTAGAGCAATGAAGGCCCTAATAAGAGCTAAATAATGATTCTACTATCATTAAATATAAGAGGGGTAGGGGGCACCCTTAAGGCAACCTCATTTCGTCGTTTATTGGATGGTGTCCGACTGAAGATTATTCTATTACATGAGACTTTAGTTCACGAACATAAAGCTAGAGGTTTTGTGAATGTGTTCCTTCCTTCTTGGGTTTCCTGCGCTGTTAATTCCTTTGGTACTTCTGGTGGTTTATTCGTATCTTGGGACCCTAATATTTTATTGTTTAAACCTCTTCTTACTTGCGGAGGCATTTTGCTGATAGGAAAAGTAATTGCTAGCCAGAAAAATCTATCTATCCTAAATGTCTATGGGTCATGCTCGGATAGACGTGCCTTTTGGGATTTAGTGGCAAATAGTGGTCTTATGTCTCTAGAAAATTTGATCTTAGCAGTAGATCTAAACATCACCCTCTCGACTGATGAAGTGTGGGTTGGAGCTAACTCTGTTGGTTCCTTGGAATATTATTACAAGATATTATTACAATCAAAGAATCTAGTGGACTTACAACCAGATAAGGTGGTGCCGACTTGGCGCAACGGACAAAAAGGTATTCATGCTATAGAAAAGAGACTGTATAGGTTCATTGTTTCTGAAGGTCTTCTATCTGAGTGTGTCTTATATCGAACATGGGTGGAGTATCCCTTCATTTCCAATTATGCTCATGTTATCCTTCAGTTGGATATTTCGTCGATATATAAACCATATCCTTTTAAACTCAACTCCCTTTGGTTGGTAGAAGAATATTATAAAAAAATTGTTTATCAGGCGTGGAATGATCCAAATTTTTTATCTGATGGAGGATACCAACGTAGATTGGTATGGAAACTAAAGGAATTAAAAAGAAAGACTAAAGAATGGGTGTTGCAGAGAAATAAAGATACCAAGCGGCGCATGGGATCTTTGGAAGCTCAAATTAGAGACACTTATCTAAGATTTGTGGATGATTATTCTCAATTGGAAAAATAATTACTACTTGGCAATTTAGAGATGGAAAGAAATAAGATTCTTCAAGATAAGGAAGAAAAATGGAGGCAACAAAGAAGAGTGATATGGGTAAAAAGCGGGGATCAAAATACAAAATATTTCCACAATTTCGCAAATCACGGGTGCATAAAAAATCACATTTGGGAATTTTTTTATGAGAATGGCACTAGCCACACAAGTCAGAAAGATATAAAGGATGCAACTACACAATACTTGAAGAATTTTTTCAAATCCCATGACTTATCCTTTATAAATGAACAAGTTTAAGTTACTAATATTTTCTCCAGGGTGGTTTATGATGAGGAGGCAATTAATCTATATGCACCTGTGACTATAGACGAGGTAAAATATTTTTTATCACTATTCAAAAGAGATAAGAGTCCTGGCCCTGATGGCTGAACAGTGGAATTATTTTCCACTTTTATGGATCTGGTTGGTGAAGATCTTGTTCAGATGATGGACGAATCAAGGATAAATGGCTCCATAACCGGAAGCCTTAACTCTACCTTTCTAGCCCTTATACCAAAAAAAAAACAAATCCACCTCTTTCAGGGATTATAGGCCTATCTCTGTATGTAACCTCTGTTATAAATTGATTTCAAAAGTCATTGTCAATAGGATTAAGCCTATACTATCTAGCAACTTATCAGAGGAACAATTAGGTTTTCTGAAAGGTAGGAGGATTCAGGATTCTATTGGTGTAGCGCATGAATCTCTTCACAGTATATCAAAGAAGAAATTAAAATCTTTGGTTCTTAAACTGGATTTGCGCAAAGCTTATAATTTCATTGATTGGGACCTGCTCATAATGATTTTAATAAAAATGGGGTTTGGTAACCAAGTGAAAAAATGGATTATGAGTTTTGTTACTTCACCTACTTATGCAGTGTTAATTAATGGTGAGACTACATATTTCTTCAGGAGTGGACGAGGTTTGCGCCAGGGATGCCCATTGTCTCCGTTACTTTTTATCATGGTAATAGAAGGAATTAGCCTCTTATTAAAAAGAGCAAAGAGGAAAACAAGATTTCAGTTATCAAAGTATCCAGAATGATTAACATTCTACATCTTTTTTTCGTGGATGATGTTTTGATTATGACAAAGGCCAATTTACTAGAGTGGTCGAAAATTGAAGATCTCATTGTTTTTTTCTGTAAAGCTTCAGGACTTCAAGAAAATATTACAAAAACAACCATGCATTATGAAGGCTTGACAGAGATGGATCTAAATTCCTTTAAATCCTTTCTTCCATATACTTTCTCAGAATTAAATGCAGGTTTCAAATATTTAGGTTATTACTTGAAGACGGGTACTCAGCGGGTGGCAGATTAGAACTGGTTAATTATCAAAATGGAAAAAATATAGGCCATTGGTGCAATAAATGGATATCTTTGGGAGGGAGATATATACTACTTAAGTCAGTATTGGAGGGTCAACCAATCTATTGGATGTCTCTGGAGCTAATTCTGCGCACAGTCATCAATAAGATTCAAAAAATTATGTTTAATTTTTTATGGAATGAGAACAATGAGAAAAATCATTACCACCTCTACAGCTGGGATATTCTATCTTGTCCAAAATCATGTGGCGGATGGGGCTTTTGTAATTTATCTCTTTTCAATACATCTCTAAATGCAAACTCTCTCTGGTGTGTCCTTAATAGAGATGGCATCTGGCACAAGATAATAAAGGATAAGTATCTTCACAATACTACTATCACAAATTGGTTTCGTTCGACCACTTTCAAACGAAATTCTCCTTCCATGACATGGAATAATCTTTTAAATTATGTTCATATCATTACCCACTGGCTCAGTTGGTTACTGAGATCTAGTCACTTAATTTCTATAGGAAGGGATCACATTTTGGGGATGGGCGACAGAGAGATCCTCTCCGAGGATCTTATAGAACACCTTCACAAGAAAGAGATATTGGTTTTGATTATAGAATAAAATCAAAACTATCCAAAGGATGTGGGAAGGAAAAATTCTTTCTGAATGTTTTATTATTTGGATTAAAGAAAAATCTATGTCTCCTACTCTTGCAACTATTATATGCTGGTGTCTACAGACAGAAAGGAACAAGGTCATATTTGAAAGTGCAGTCCCTTCTATACAATCAATGATCATCAAATATCTAGCTCTTTTTAAGAATCAACCTTCGTCTCAAGCATGCATACCCACCAGAGAATCTCTGATCACTCATTCCGAGAATTTTTCAATCGCTTTCTTTGATGGTGCTACTCAAAGTGATAAGAAAGTATGTGGTGTAGGGGGGTTATTAAAACCTCTAATTCGATTGTTTATCGATGGATATTAAACTGTGGGGAAGGTACTAACACTAAGGCTGAGCTCATGGGTATTTGGGCCACCCTCACCTTAGCCATTCATCTTACTCTTACAAAAGTTCAAGCTTTGGGTGATTCTAGGGTGATTATTGACTGGCTCAATGATCTTGGTCGACTACATGTGTGCTCTATTGAAGGCTGGAAGATTAGAGCCAAAGACGTTATGAAAAAATTCCAGGAAATTAGCTTCCACCACATCTACAAAGAATTCAACAAAGAGGTGGATAAGCTATCTAAACAAGCCCTCCTGGAGCCCGAAGGAAGGATTACTTATTATCAATGGGAGCCTGAAGGGATAGGCCCAATGAATCATTTGGCTATGTTCTAAGTTTTTTCTTGTTACTAAATATAGTATCTCTTGGTCAACGCTATATAGTCACTGAACAATCTCTTTTATGTTTTGATATATCATAGGAAAGTATTTTTTTGGTATATTGTCTCCTTTTGGAGTTTGTATGAACGATTGATAGTATGTATCTATTTTGCGAGCTTATTATCAGTCATGTCAGACTGGGCTTGGACGAGAATGAATGTATGTAAAACAAATTATATATTAATATAATTTTTTGCTAATTTTTTATTGAAAAAAAAGGAGAGGAACTTTCATCATTGAATGAAAGGGAAAAAACTTTAGTTGCTTGACCAATAGGGAGATGATATTAGTAAATAGTTGCTAAATGTTTTTACTTTTTAGGTAAATGTTTTTACCTTTTACTTAATAGTTGCTAAATGTTTACTTTTTACGTAATTGGGCATGTGGAATCTATTTTCTTATCTAAAATTTCCCCAAGACATGCTAATTTTGATTGATATAATTTGTTTTAATGTATATATTTTTATGTATATCTAATTTATTTTTGTTTGATTCGATTACTAGCCTAACCTACCTACAATAACTAATAATGTTACATTTCTTAGGTTATCTATGCCAACTATGTAAAGCTATCAATATGAATATTCTATCAAATTTTCTCTAGAGAAAGCACTAATAGTACTATGTTTGCGTAGTGTTGACATGTTTATATGTATTTTTTAATTTATAATCTTATGGATCATAAGGGTTTATAGACACTCAATTATAGGGAGAGGAACTTTAGTTATTGAATGAAAGGGAAAAAACTTTAGTTGCTTGATCAATAGGGATATGATATTAGTAAATAGTTGTTAAATGTTTTTACTTTTTATACAAATATTTTTACTTTTTATGTAATAGTTGCTAAATGTTTTCTTTTTACATAATTGGGCATGTGGAATCTATTTTCTTATCTAAAAGTTTGCAAAGGCATGCTAATTTTGATTGATATAATTTGTTTTAATGCAGATATTTTTATGTACATCTAATTTATTTTTGTTTGATTTGATTACTAGGCCAACCTCACTGAAATAACTAATAATGTTACATTTCTTAGGTTATCCATGCCAACTATGTAAAGCTATCAATATGAATATTCTATCAAATTTTCTCTAGAGAAAGCACTAATAATACTATGTTTGTGTAGTTGTAATATGTTTGTATGTATTTTTTAATTTATAATCTTATGGATCATAAGGGTTTATAAACACTCACTTATTTCCATTTTTTTTTTGGTGAGACTTCAACAGTAAGACGCCATGGTCGAAGGCTTGATACCTTTGTTGTCTAGACATGGAGATGGTGGGTTCCAGTAGTTTTCTTCACCTTTTTTAGTTTTTGCTGGCTAGGGTTT
This sequence comes from Picea engelmannii, assembly GCA_009831015.1. Classification (NCBI taxonomy): domain Eukaryota; kingdom Viridiplantae; phylum Streptophyta; class Pinopsida; order Pinales; family Pinaceae; genus Picea; species Picea engelmannii. The sequence goes on from ML840882.1 coordinate 7,213, forward strand.
TATCATTTTCTTCCTTTCCTGAGCTGTTATTGTGTCATGTTCTGCTAGTCTTAGTGGACCTTAGGTGGGTGGAGGAATTTATTTGAGTTATTATGGTTTCCTTGTCGTTTTCCCTTCTATTCTTGGCAATTGTATCATTTCTCTCGAAACGTGGAGCTCTCTATTTCTCGTTCTTTGGGTATAGAAGGTAGATCACAGGTGGTTAGTTTCCTTTAATCATGGTCAATGTATTATTTATTACCCCTCTTACCTTGGTATTTGGGAAGTTTACAACCCTTTATTTTCGAGTGTTTTCATTAGTGTACTCCAGGTGGCAGCCTAATGGCTCTTAATCGATTGGCTAACATAAATGCGAAGGTTATAAAGTTAATGAATGAGTCAGTTGAAGGACTTTGGTAGGAGGCAGAGATTAACTCTAACCTCAATACTACGAGGGTGCATTCACTTGGCTTCCATTCAAGCACTAAGCCTTATGTTTTACCTGCTCGTCATCTTAGAAAAGCCCATGATTTAGCGCCCTCTTTTGATACTTTCCTACCTTCTTTGTCAGATTCATTTCAGTGGGTGTTGAAACAGTGCCCGAGGAATATTCCACAGGCTGTTGATAGAGGGGTTGATTTTACTGGTTCTCGAAGAAAGGCACCTATTCCTCCTTCTTATCGGAAGAGTCGCAGACAGTGGTCTGTGAACAAGGTGGTCAAGAGGATGGTCTTAGGCTCAGATATTGGTTTGGAGGATACTTGCAGGTTGGTGCTCTGTGGCTTGGTGGGGAGCTTTGCTTATGGAAATTTAAGCTCGAATTTTTTTTATGTTTGGATGGAGCGATTTTGGACACCTTACTTAGGTTATGTACCAGAGGTTTATTATCTGATGAAAGGTTGGATGGGGTTCTTGTGTAACACTCTGGATATTCTCTTGGCAAGTTCATTATGATTGAAAAATAAAATCTCTCTGCGACAACTAGGAAGGTTGGCAGGGTACTATTCTAAATGGACATACACTGTTGGATTACTGAGAGGAGGGTGAATTAGTAATAGAGAAATTTAATCCCTTTTAACCATATAATCCAAGTGTTATATCAATGTAGCATTATCATCCAATAACTCCAGAGTAAATAAGCAATGAACAAATAAAAAATCATACACATACACAATACACCAGTGTTTTACGTGGAAACCCAAAGCGGGAGAAAGCCACATAATGATTTTTCTTATATGTCTTGAAGAATTACATTCATTGGAAGCACCAACTTCCTTTGTTTTCCAGCTGCAACTTGAAGGAGGCTCCAACCCCCTAGTTTCTCAGGATACAACCTGAGGGAAGCTCCAAATCCCCAATTCTCTAGCTACAACCAGAAGGAGGCTACAACCCCCTCTGTTCTCCAGCTACAACCGGAAGGTGGATACAACCACCTGTCCTTTCCCCGTCCAACCACCTTGAAATATAATTAGAATGATGGAACCACTATCACACTATCACTGTGAGATATACCACTATAAACCTGAACCATGCATCAACCTATACCTCAACCTGTAATCAACCTGTACCATAAACAAGTGCATCAACCATGCACCAACCTGTACCAAACAACCTGTAATCAACCTGTACCATAAACAACTGCAACCAACCATGTTCCAAGTACGCAAAAATTATGTGTCAACTACTCATCAACTATGACTCATCAATATGTACCAACATCATCAACTATACACCTCATGTATGTGCCAACTCATCAACTTCTTGTCTCAACCATGTACCCAACATGTACCTTAACCAAAATCCCTCATCAATTTCATAATACAAATATGATTTGTAACTCTGTAATAGACCTGGTTTATATTATCACATACCTGCAAAACTTCCTTAACTTTAACAACAAAATACTAGCATTTTCATCAAACTTTTCTTTAGTCTCACATGACCAGTTTTGGATTAGTCAACAACCCTGACTTGAAATAATCATAACTTTGTACCTGTAATGAATAAAGATCTGAAACTGATTCAAAATGTTCTTCAGTGTGTTTTATGCAATTCCTCCAGGTTTCACTACTTGGAACCTCTCATAAAAGGAGTTATAGAAAAAATGGCATACCTTGCTGAATTCTGGCTTATTCTAGAGAGCGATCTTGTAGAGCGTGCCCCACAAAGAATATTTGTTGAATTGATCTGAAAATTTTACAAAACATACTATAGACTGTAATCTAACCAATACATTTGAGCTTACTGAATTTGGATCTGTTATGAATAATTTATGATGTTTTTACCCGAAACACATGTTTTAGACTAGTTTCAGGACTAGCCACAAACCCTATTTTCCACGGAGTGTAACTCCAAAAATACAACAACCCACAAACTAAATTTTTTACCACATATACTTGGATATGTTTTCTCAATTTCATAGCAATTTCATGGTTTGAATCATTTTATAAAAAACGTTATGTCAAAAATGGTAAGATGACCTGTAAATAACATACCTTAGAAAACATCATCAAATTTTTTTATCCTTCCTTGAATTCCAACCTTCTTTTCTTCACCTTCCCTCAGAAATTCGGCTTAGATATCCTTTGGTTACCTTAGAAACCTATAGATATTCAATATGTTCAAGTTTTATATAAGATGAGAGAGCCTTTCCTCTTATTTATACTCTCCAAGTAGCTTCCTTAAAAACATCTTCTAGGTCACTTTGCCCACTTTCCTTATTTTAGGGTTAACCCACTTCTAATTTCTCCATTAAATTTATTATTTAAATAATTTATTTTGTATTGAATTTGAATTATAGTACACTCATCACTTCACTTTATTATTTACCTTCTAAAATCTCTTAAACCACTTTGACTACTTTGACCTTTTGGGGCTTCAAGCCAACATATGAAGGTCCTCCAACTTTGCAAGGCCATAAATCTCAAACCGTGAGGAGTTATGTGACGTTCCACATACCACCAGAAACAAAATGTCATGTACTATCTATCTAGAATAGTATTACTGGAAAATATATCAAAACTCATGCCGTTATCCATCAAACAAACTTGGGTCCATTACTGAAACCTGGGTTCTCCAACTTCACGTGGCCATAACTCTCTAACAGTGAGGAGTTATGTGACGTTCCACATACCACCAAAAATGGCGTGACAAGAACTATGAATATAGGATATTTCCAATGACAAATTAACTGTCCTTAATATCATTATTCCACAATTAATCATGAGTTCTCTCACTCCGCAAAGTGTCTTCCCGTGAAGGCTTTCACCATAAGGGGACCACTTTGGAGTTCATCCATCTTTACTTCTTATCAACCATGACAAGACAACAATGATTCATATTTACATCAAACAAACTTGGGTTCATTACCCAAACCTCTATGCTACGGGGCTTTCTTCAAGGGTTGACATCAATGACAACCAACCTTAATCAACAATCTCCCCCTTTGGCATTGATGGCAACACTCTGATGCAAGACTGAAATCATATCACTCATGCTCCCCCTAGAACCATGCCTCTGTCCTCTGCATCTGATAAATATCTCCCCCTTTGTCATCAATGGCAAAGGTATCTTTCCATCTAGGGCTGCTCCCCCTAACTGAACTGTCCTCTTATGGTTCTTCCTCGTGTAAATCTAAGATATATAAGATAAGCATTCAAAAAAAATTCATTTTGGAGTAGAAATAACTCCAAGTCTCTGGAGAAGATATTCAAAGGCTTCCCGTGGAAGTGGTTTTGTGAAGATGTCTGCCACTTGTTCTTTTGTGCCCACATACTCAACTATGATGTTCTTTTCAACAACCTGCTCCCATAGAAAGTGATACTTGATTGGAATGTGCCTTGTCTTGGAGTGCATCACGGGGGTTCTTCGAGTTACTGATGGAACTTTTATTATCACAATAGATTGGAATGGGCTCATCATACTCAACTTGTATATCTGTCAGAGTTTGCTTCATCCAAAGAACTTGTGTACAGCATGATGCTGCTGCAATATACTCTGCCTCGGCTGTAGATAAAGATACTGATGATTGTTTCTTGCTTAGCCATGATACCAAACACTCACCTAAGTAGAACGCTTCTCCACTGGTGTTTCATCGATCATCAAAATAACCTGCCCAATCTACATCTGTGTAGGCAATAAGTGATAGATCCTTTCCTTTTGGATACCATAATCCAAACTCTTTTGTTCCTTTGAGATATCTGAAAATCCTCTTCACTACTAACACATGTGACTCATTTGGTGTTGCTTGAAATTGTGCCACCTGTCCAACTGCCTGCATAACATCTGGTTTGGATGTTGTCACATATAGTAGGCTTCCAATCATTGACCTGTATTGCCTCTGATATGTAGACTTCAAATCATCATCTTTGCTCAACTTGCAATTGGTTTGCATGGGAGTCATAACTGGTTTGCAATCTTCCATTCCGAACCTCTTTAGCATTTCTCTAATATACTTGGTTTGAGAAATAAAAATTTCTTGGTTGCTTTGATGTATCTAAAGTCCCAAAAAGAAGGATATTTCTCCAAGTAACGACATTTCAAATTCATTATGCATATCTTTTGGAAATTTCTGGCTTAACCTGTCATCATCACTACCAAAAATAATATCATCAACATAAAATTCAATTAATAAAATATTACCTTGACTTACCTTGATGTGGAGGTTGTTGTCTGCACTTCCTTTTCTAAACCTTGCCTGTTGTAGATACTTATCCAGTCTAGAGTACCATGCTCTAGGAGCCTGTTTTAGAACATACAAGGCCTTCTTTAATTTACACACATAATATGCGTTCTTTGACAGCTGAAATCCTTCTGGTTGTTCAATGTAGAATTCTTCTTCAAGTTCCCCATTTAGAAAAGTTGATTTTACATCCATCTGATACACTTTAATATTTTTGGAGCATGCATAAGCTAAAAGAAAATAGATTGCTTCCATTCTGGCAACTGGGGAAAATGAATCTTCAAAGTCGATTCCTTCAATCTTTGCATATCCTTTACATACCAATATAGCTTTGTTCCTTGTAACCTGTCCATCTTCATTCAATTTATTCTTGAAGAACCACTTTGTGCCGATCACATTCTTATTATTTGTTCTTGGAACTAGTTCCCAAGTGTCATTTTTCTCTATTTGATCCAATTCTTCATTCATGGCCTTATACCAAAATTCATCCTTGTTGGCTTCTTCAAAACAATTTGGTTCAATTGTAGATAAGAGTGCTAGGTGTGTTTGTTATGGTGAACACATTTTTCTTCTAGTCTCAACCCCTGCATCTTTGTTTCCAATAATATGATCTAAAGGATGATTCGTTTGTACTCGTCTGCTAGGTGTCTTTGGAGATACTTTTTTAACTTGCTCTTCTATTTCTGTCGGATTCTCTTCATCTTCCTCTTCTACTTCATCATCTGTTTCTTCTTCGAAAAGTTGTTCCATTGGTTTATTTTCTTCTTCCTTTGATTCTGGTCTGCCGGTTTCATCAATTGTTACGTTGATGCTTTCCACAACTTTGTTCAATCTTAGATTGTAACACTTGTAAGCTTTCCTTGTACTTGAGTAACCAACAAGTACTCCTTTGTCCACATGAGAGTCAAACTTTCCCATTCTGCCATCTTCTCTTTTGATGTAGCATTTGCTTCCAAAAACTCTGAAGTGCTTCACATTTGCTGGTATTCCTTTCCATAGCTCGTAGGGAGTTTTATCAGTGCTTTTTCTGAGCATTACTCTGTTTTGAATGTGAACTGTTGTACGCATTGCCTGTCTCCAAAATATATCTGTCAATTTGGAATCCATTAACATTGTTCGAGCCATTTCCTATACTGTGCCATTCTTTCTTTCAACAACTCCATTCTGTTGAGGTGTCCTAGCAACAAAGAATTGCCTTTTTATTCCATGACTACTGTAGTAGTCCATAAATTCCTTTGAAGTGAACTCTCCTCCATTATCATATCTCAAACATTTGATTATTTAATCCATCTCATTTTCAACCATTTCCTTGTAGATCTTGAAGTTTTCAAAAGATTTTGACTTGTTCTTCAGAAAACAAACTGCAGTCATTCTTGTATAATCATCAACTAATAACATAAAGTATCTCTCACCTTTTAAGCCCTTTGTTGTAGTTGGTCCAACTAGATCAGTATGCACAATTTCGAGTGGTATTGTTGTTGAGTATTCCTTTGATTTGAACTTGGTCTTTGTTTTCTTTCCTTGTTGAAAATGCTTGCATAAAGTGTTGGTTGGTTTCGTGATCTGGGGCATTTCTCTGACTGCTTCTCTTTTGATGACTTTGAAAAGGTTATCAAAATGCATGTGACCCATTCTTCTATGCCATAGCCAACTTTCATATTCCTTTCCTAGAAAACACTTTTCATTTCCAATTTCACTTAACACATATATGCTGTTTGAAGTTCTTGCAGTTGTACTGACCAATTTCCCCGAACATTCTCTTCTTATCTCACACTTTTGTGAGTCAAAAGTAACTTTATGACCTTGGTCACACATTTGACTCACACTTAGAAGATTATGTTTCATATCTTCTACCAATAGTACATTTTGTGCCTTTTCATTCTTGTTCCCAATTCAGACTGTGCCTTCTCCAATGATTTTGACTGAATTATCATTTCCAAAGGAGATTGATCCATTTCTTTCCTTTCGTAATGTGAGAAATTTGTCTCTAACACCTGTCATGTGTTTTGAACACCGACTGTCAACATACCAACCGTGTTTCTTCTGCTTAGCTTGTAGAGCGACTGCGCATACTGATCTTGCTTTCTTATCCATGTCGTTTTCTGAGGTTCTTATTTGTGACTATTGTTATTCTATTGAAGTTCTTTAGGAGGGACTATCATTCTACAATATTTGGCCACATGTCCAAAATTGTTACATTTGTAACATTCCACTTCAGTGCTCAAATATTCAAACCTGTTGTAACTTCTTCTTTGTGTTTCACTAGATCTTCTTGAATAACCCCTTTGTGTATGACTCTCAAAGTTGTTATTGTTCCTGTTGTTAGCTCTCCAATTCACAACTTTATGTTTAAAATTATTACATGCAAAACATAAACAAAAAAATATAGTTTCATACCTGGGAGTTGAATATCTTCTGAAAGGAGGTGCTCTAATGAATTCTTCTTCTTCTTGAGGCCTATCTATCTGTTGTTGATTCTGAAATCTGAATCTTCTCGGTGGAGGAGTGTCCCTTTAATCTTCCTTGTATATCTTCCTATCCCCTTTGATTGTTTCTACATAGATTTTTGGATTTGTTTCTTTCTCTGTTGTTTTGGATCTTGATCCCTTTTCTGTCTGATTGTATCCAAGTCTGGACTTGTCAAGATGATATTTTTGACTGCTAAAAATGTCATCCAGAACTTTTGAGCTATTATGCATATTTTTATTTTGAATATCCTTTCTTAGTGTGAAAATCTTTGCTTCCAAGTTTCCAATCATCTTGTCCTTTTCTTCTAGCTGTTCTTTGAGTGTTTCTTCAATTCTTTTATCTTCTTCTATATGAACATTCAATTTTGTGATCATTTATTCTAGTTCTCGAGTGCCCTTTTTCTTGTCTAGTTCTGCTTGTAGTTTCTTGTTTTTCTTCTTTTCTCTTCTTATAACTTCTATGGCACACATTAATTCTTCTCGATAGTCAACTTTTGCCTCTTCAATTTATTCTTCGACTTCTTCAAATCCTTCTTCGGCTTCTTCATATCCTTCTTCAACTTCTTCATATTCTTCTTCAGAGTCTTCTTTGTCAGAGTCTTTTACTGCCATGAATAGAACTCTTCCTGTCTCACTGTCACTGCCTTCATCTTCATTTGATGATGAGTTTTCTTATTTGGTGCATAATCTTTTCTTGAAAACTTTATTTGTAGTTCTTTTGACTTTATATGTGTGTTTTCCTTTTGAGTAACCTTCATCATTTCTCTTTTCCTTATGAGGACATTTGTTAGCAAAATGACCAATACCATCACAATTAAAAGAAATTAAAGGAAGCTTACCTATATACCTATCGTTGGTTTCCTTTTTCAGTCTTTTAACGAAGTTGGCCACTTCTTCATCATCTTCTGAGACATCACTGCTGCTACTATTTTCTTCTTGTTGTTTTTTCTTTTTCTTTGATCTTTTGGATGATTTGAAGGTTGTTTCCTTAACATCTGAATTTTCCTGTTCAGTTCTCATTTCATATGTTGTGAAGATTCCATGCAGTTCGTCCATGATTATTGAGTTTAGATCTGATCTTTCTTCTAGTGCTGATATCTTAGGGTTGAATCTCATAGGAAGAGATCTTAGTACCTTTTGAACAATTACAGATTCTTCGATTTCTTCTCCCAATCCTATGATTGCATTCACTATTTCATCGAGTCGTAATAAGTAGGCTGCAATATTTGTTGAGGCATAGTGCAATTTTTGAAGATGAGCTCGATTTTCAAAAAGACTCTGTGGAGCATTTGTTTCTAGTGTAGTCGCATGGGACTTGGCCAAACATACATGCGGGAGGTTACAGAATAACATTATGCTGCTCGGTTTGGATTTTATGCCCTCGGACCAAATTGGCCACATGTCCTTGAATGGCTTGAGGAGGCGAGTTGCAACCATCGATAAAACTCAAACCAAGACTTGAATGCACGAATCGTCAGTTTCATTGGATCTAGAGCACCAGGTTTCAGCTATTAGGACTCCTATGCTATCATTCCATCGACTGAAAAAAAAATTGTTGGAGTATCTCCAACACTAGGATTTTGGTGAATGAGGCATAATGCAATTTTTGAAGAGGAGGTTGATTTTAAAGAACATTGTGTCTGGTCTTTTTTACTACTGTAGTCACATGGGCCTTGGCCAAATAGACTTGCACGATCTTACGAAAGTCTGTTATGCTACTCAGTTTGGAGTTTACACCCCCAGACTAAATTGACCACATGTCCCTAAATGACTTGAGGAGACGAGTTGCAACTCGCAATAAAACTCTAACCAGGACTTAGATGCACGAACCGTTAGTTGCATTGGATTAAGAGCATTGAGTTTCAACTAGTGGGGCCCCTATGTTATCATTTCATTGACTGAAAAACAATTTGTTGGACTATCTCCAACACTAGGGTTTTGGTCAGTGAGGCATAGTGCAATTTCTGAAGATGAGCTCGATTTTCAAAAAGACTCTATGGAGCATGTTTTCCTAGTGTAGTCACATGGGCCTTAACCAAACATACATGCGGGAGCTTACGAAACAACATTATGCTGCTCGGTTTGGATTTTATGCCCTCGGACCAAATTGGCCACATGTCCTTGAATGGCTTGAGAAGGCGAGTTGCAACTATCGATAAAAATCAAACCTCGGATGCATGAACCGTCAATTGCATTGGATCTGGAGCACCAGGTTTCAGCTATTGGGGCTCCTACCCTATCATTCCATCGACCTGAAAATAATTTGTTGGAGTATCTCCAACACTAGGATTTTGGTCAATGAGGCATAGTGCAATTTCAGAAGAGGAGTTCGATTTTAAAGAACACTGTGTCGGGTCTCTTTGGCTAGTGTAGTCATGTGGGCCTTGGCCAAATAGACTTGCGGGAGCTTATGGAAGTCTCTTATGCTTCTCGGTTTGGATTTGATGCCCCTGGACCAAATTGACCACATGTCCCTAAATGGTTTGAGGAGGCGAGTTACAACTCGTGATAAAACTCAAACCGGGACTCTAATGCATGAACCATCAGTTGCATTGGATTAAGAGTACTGATTTTCAGCTAGTGGGGCCCCTACACTATCATTCCTTTGTCCGAAAAACCATTTTTTCGAGTATCTCCAGCACTAGGGTTTTGGTCAATGAGGCATAGTGTGCAATTTCTAAACACGAGCTTGATTTTCAAAAACACTCTGTCGAGCATTTGTTTTTAGTGTAGTTGCATGGGCCTTGGCCAAAAATACATCCAGGAGCTTACGGAACAATTACACTACTCGGTTTGGATTTTATTCCCTCGAACCAAATTGGCCACATGTCCTTGAATGGCTTGAGGAGGTGAGTTGCAACTATTGATAAAACTCAAACCGATAATCAGATGCACGAACCGTCAGTTGCATTGGATCCAGAGCACCGGGTTTCAGCTATTGGTGCTCCTACGCTATCATTCTATCGACTTGAAAACAATTTGTTGGAGTATCTCCAACACTAGGATTTTGTTCAATGAGGCATAGTGCAATTTCTAAAGAGGAAGTCGATTTTAAAGAACACTGTGTCGGGTATTGTTTTCTAGTGTATTCACATGGGCCTTGGCCAAATAGAATTGTGGGAGCTTATGGAAGTTTTCTATGCTACCCGGTTTGTATTTTATGCCCCCCGACCAAATTGACCACATGTCCCTAAATGGCTTGAGGATGTGAGTTGCAACTCACGATAAAACTCAAAACGAAACTCAGATGCACAACCCGTTAGTTGCATTGGATTAAGAGCACTGAGTTTCAACTAGTGGGGCCCCTACGCTATCATTACGTTGACCGAAAAACCATTTGTTGGAGTATCTCTGGCACTAGGGTTTTGGTCAATGAGGCATAGTGCAATTTCTGAAGATGAGCTCGATTTTCAATAACACTATGTTGGGCATTTTTTTCTAGTGTATTTGCATGGGGCTTGGCCAAACAGACTTGCGGGAGATTGAAAAACTCCATTATGCTGCTCGGTTTCGATTTTATGCCCGCAAACGAAATTGGCCACATGTCCTTGAATGGATTTTGGAGGCGAGTTGCAACTATCGATACAAATCAAACCGAGACTCGGATGCACGAACCGTCAAATGCATTGGATCTGGAGAACCAGGTTTCAACTATTGGGGATCCTACGTTATCATTCCATCGACAAGAAAAAAAATTGTTGGAGTATCTCCAACACTAGGATTTTGGTCAATGAGGCATAGTGTAATTTCTGAAGAGGAGGTCGATTTTAAAGAACACTCTATGGGCTCCTTTTTGCAAGTGTAGTCACGTGGGCCTTGGCCAAATAGACTTGCGTTAGCTTACAGAAGTATGTTATGCTACTTGGTTTGGATTTTATGCCCTCAGACCAAATTGACCACATGTCCCTAAATGGCTTGAGGAGGCGAGTTGCAACTCGCGATAAAAGTTAAACTGGGACTCAGATGCAAGAACCGTCAGTTGCATTGGATTAAGAGCATTGAGTTTCAGCTAGTGTGGCCCCTACGCTATCATTCTGTCGAACGAAAAACCATTTGTTGGAGTATCTTCGGCACTAGGGTTTTGGTCAATGAGGCATAGTGCAATTTCTAAAGATGAGTTTGATTTTCAAGAAAACTGTGTTGAGCGTGTTTTTCTAGTGTAGTCGCATGGGCCTTGCAAAACATACATGTGGGCGTTTACAGAACAACATTATGTTGCTCAGTTGCATTGGATATGGAGCACCAGGTTTCAACTATTGGGGCTCCTATGCTATCATTCCATCTAACGGGAAAACAAATTTTGGAGTATCTCCAACACTAGGGTTTTGGTCAATGAGACATAGTGCAATTTCTGAAGAGGAGGTCGATTTTAAAGAACATTGTTTGGGTATTTTTGGCTAGTGTAGTCACGTGGGCCTTAGCCAAATAGACTTGCGGGAGCTTACGAAAGTTTTTTATGCTACTCGGTTTGGATTTTATGCCCCCGGACCAAATTGACGACATGTCCCTAAATGGCTTGAGGAGGCGAGTTGCAACTCACGATAAATCTCAAATTGGGACTCAGATGCACGAACCGTCAGTTGCATTGGATTAAGAGCACCGATTTTCAGCTAATGGGACCCCCACGCTATTATTCCATCGACCGAAAAACCATTTGTTGGAGTATCTTCGACACTAGGGTTTTGGTCAATGAGGCATAGTGCAATTTCTGAAGATCAACTCGATTTTCAAGAACACTCTGTCGAGCATTATTTTCTAGTGTATTCACATAGGCCTTGGCCAAACATACATGCGGGAGCTTACGGAAATATGTTATGCTTCTCGGTTTGGATTTTATGCCCTCGGACCAAATTGGCCACATGTCCTTGAATGGCTTGAGGAGGCGAGTTGCAGCTATCGATAAAACTGAAACCATGACACAGATGCATGAACCATTAGTTGCATTGGATTTAGAGCACCAGGTTTCAGCTATTGGGCCTCCTACACTATCATTCCATCGATCAGAAAACAATTTGATGGAGTATCTCCAACACTATGATCTTGGTCAATGAGGAATAATGCAATATTTGAAGAGGAGGTCGATTTTAAAGAACACTATGTCAGGTATTTTTGGCTAGTGTAGTCACATGGGCCTTGACCAAATAGACTTTCGAGAGCTTACGAAAGACTTTTATTCTACTCGGTTTGGATTTTATTCCCCTAGACCAAATTGACCACATATCCCTAAATAGCTTGAGGAGGCGAGTTGCAACTCGCGATAAAACTCAAACCGAGACTCGGATGCACGAACCGTCAGCTACATTGGATTAAGAGAACTAATTTTAAGCTAGTGGGCCCCCTATACTATCATTCTGTCGACCGAAAAAACATTTGTTGGAGTATCTTCGGTACTAGGGTTTTTGTCAATGAGGCATAGTGCAATTTTTGAAGATGAGCTAGATTTTCAAAAACACTCTGTCGAGCAATTTTTTCTACTATAGCCGCATGGGCCTTGGCCAAACATACATGTGGGAGATTACAAAACAACATTATGCTGCTCGGTTTGGATTTTATGCCCTCAGACCAAATTGGCCACATGTCCTTGAATAGCTTGAGGAGGCGAGTTTCAACTATCGATAAAACTCAAACCAGGACTCGGATGCATGAACCATCAGTTGCATTGGATATAGAGCACTAGGTTTCAGCTATTAGGGCTCCTACGTTATCATTCCATCAAATGGAAAACAATTTGTTGGAGTATCTCCAACACTAGGATTTTGGTCAATGCGGCATAGTGCAATTTCTGAAGAGGAGGTTGATTTTAAGGAACACTGTGTCGGGTGTTTTTGGCTAGTGTAGTCACGTGGGCCTTGGCCAAATAGACTTGCGGGAGCTTACAAAATTCTGTTATGCTACTCAGTTTGGATTTTATGCTCCTGGACCAAATTGACCACATGTCCCTAAATGGCTTGAGGAGGCGAGTTGCAACTCACGATAAAACTCAAACCAAGACTCAGATGCACGAACCGTCCATTGCATTGGATTAAGAGAACTGAGTTTTATCTAGTGGGACCCTACGTTATCATTCCATCAACCAAAAAACCATTTGTTGGAGTATCTTCGACAGTAGGGTTTTGGTCAATGAGGCATAGTGCAATTTCTGAACTTGAGCTCGATTTTCAAGAACACTCTGTCGAGCATTTGTTTTTTATGTAGCCACATGAGCCTTGTCCAAACATATATGCGGAAGCTTACAGAACAACATTATGTTGTTCAGTTTGGATTTTATTCCCTCGGACCAAATTGGCCACATGTCCTTGAATGGCTTGAGGAGGCGAGTTGCAACTATCGATAAAACTCAAACCGGGACTCTGATGCACGAACCGTCAGTTACATTGGATACAGAGTATCAGGTTTTAGCTATTGGGGCTCCTAAGCTATCATTCCATCGACCGGAAAAAAAATTGTTGGAGTATCTCCAACACTAGGATTTTGGTGAATGAGGCATAATGCAATTTCTGAAGAGGAGGTCAATTTTAAAGAACAATGTGTCAAGTCTTTTTAGCTAGTGTAGTCACGTGGGCCTTGGCCAAATAGACTTGCTGGAGATTACGGAATTCTATTATGCTACTCGGTTTGGATTTTATGCCCCCGGACCAAATTGACCACATCTCCCTAAATGGCTTGAGGAGGCGAGTTGCAACGTGCGATAAAACTCAAACCGAGACTCAGATACATGAACCGTCAGTTGCATTGGATTAAGAGCAGTGATTTTCAGCTAGTGGGGCCCCTATGCTATAATTTCGTCGATCGAAAAACCATTTGTTGGATTATCTTCAGCACGAGGGTTTTGGTCAATGAGGCATAGTGCAATTTCTGAAGATGAGCTAGATTTTCAAAAAGACTCTATGTAGCATTTTTTTCTAGTGTAGTCGTATGGGCCTTGGCCAAACATACATGCGGTAGCTTACAAAACAACATTATGCTGCTCGGTTTGGATTTTATGCTCTCGGACCAAATTGGCCACATGTCCTTGAATGGCTTGAGGAAGATAGTTGCAACTATCAATAAAACTCAAACCAGGACTCAGATGCACAAACCGTTAGTTGCATTGGATACGGAGCACCAGGTGTCAACTATTGGGGCTTCTACTCTATCATTCTATCGACCGAAAAACAATTTGTTGGAGTATCTCCAACACTAGGATTTTGGTGAATGAGGCATAATGCAATTTCTGAAGAGGAGGTCAATTTTAAAGAACACTGTGTCAGGTATTTTTGGCTAGTGTAGTCACGTGGGCCTTGGCCAAATAGACTTGCAGGAGATTACGGAAGTTTGTTATGCTACTCGGTTTGGATTTTATGCCCCTAGACCAAATTGACCACATGTCCCTAAATGGCTTGAGGAGGCGAGTTTCAACTCGTGATAAAAATTAAACCGGGACTCAGATGTACGAACCGTTAGTTGCACTAGATTAAGAGCACCGAGTTTCAGCTATTGGGGCCCCTACACTATCATTCCGTAGACCGAAAAACCATTTGTTGGAGTATATCTCCGACACTAGGGTTTTGGTCAATGAGGCATAGTGCAATTTCTTAAGATGAGCTTGATTTTCAAAAACACTCCGTCAAGCTTTTTTTTCTATTGTAGTCGCATGGGCCTTGGCCAAACATACATGTAGAAGCTTACAGAACAACATTATGCTGCTCGGTTTGGATTTTCTGCCCTCAGACCAAATTGGCCACATGTCCTTGAATGGCTTGAGGAGGTGAGTTGCAACTATCGATAAAACTCAAACCGGGACTCGGATGCATGAACCATTAGTTGCATTGGATCCGGAGCACCAAGTTTCAGCTATTGGGGCTCCTATGCTATCATTCCATCCACCGGAAAACAATTTGTTGGAGTATCTCCAACACTAGGATTTTGGTCAATGAGGCATAGTGCAATTTCTGAAGAGGAGAACGATTTTAAAGAACACTCTGTCGGGACTTTTTGGCTAGTGTAT
This sequence comes from Picea engelmannii, assembly GCA_009831015.1. NCBI lineage: Eukaryota > Viridiplantae > Streptophyta > Pinopsida > Pinales > Pinaceae > Picea > Picea engelmannii. The sequence continues at coordinate 22,328 of ML840882.1, forward strand.
TCATGTGGGCCTTGGACAAATATACTTGTGGGAGCTTACGAAATTTTGGTATGCTACTAAGTTTGGATTTTATGCTCCTGGACCAAATTCACCACATGTCCCTAAATGGCTTAAGGAGGCGAGTTACAACTTGTGATAAAATTTAAACCGAGACTCAGATGCACGAACCATCAATTGAATTGGATTAAGAGCACCGATTTTCAGCTATTGGGGCCCCTATGCTATCATTCCATCGACCTAAAAACCATTGGTTGGAGTATATCTCCGACACTAGGATTTTGGTTAATGAGGAAAAGTGCAATTTCTGAAGATGAGCTCGATTTTCAAAAACACTCTTTCGGGCTTTTTTTTCTAGTGTAGTCACATGGGCCTTGGCCAAACATACATGCAAGAGCTTACAAAACAAAATTATGCTGCTAGGTTTTGATTTTATGCCCTCGGACCAAATTGGCCACATGTCCTTGAATGGCTTGAGGAGGCGAGTTGCAACTATAGATAAAACTCAAACCGAGACTTTGATGCACTAACCGTCCGTTGCATTGGATCTATAGTACGAGGTTTCAACTATTGGGGCTCCTACGCTATCATTCCATCCACCGAAAAATAATTTGTTGGAGTATCTCCAACACTAGGGTTTTGGTCAATGAGGCATAGTGCAATTTCTGAAGAGGAGGTCGATTTTAAAGAACACTGTGTCAGGTATTTTTGGCTAGTGTATGTTAATTTTTTCAAAATCCCACCCAGTTTCAGTCTCACTGATTTTTCAGTCAAATTTAATTTGCTAAACTCAGTTTCAGCACTGTTTCAACATATGCTACAACCTGGTGTTTCAACATCTGCACACAACGGTGTTTCAGCATCAGCATATGCTACAGCCTGGTGTTTCAGCATCTGCTCACAGCGGTGTTTCAACATCAACATATGTTACAGCCTGGTGTTTCAGCATCTGCTCAGCACTGTGTTTCAACATATACTTAGCCTGGTGTTCCAGCATATACTCAGCCTGGTGTTTCAGCTTATGCTATAGCCTGGTGTTTTAGCATAAGCTACAACCATGTTTCAGCATCTAAAAAACTTAACAGAAAATAAATTTCTGAACAGAAAATAAATTTCAGAACTGAAACATGAGGATTATGAACATCGTTTTCAACACAGAAATAAAATATCAGCAATATGCAAAACTCGGAAAATATTAGACACAAATATTTTCGGTCTAACTTTGACCCTGGAAAAACCCACAAGGGGAAAACCAGTTAGAGAGGGATTTGTATTATTTATGAGCTTTTGAGAAATTCTTTTACAGCATTTTCATCTTCAGATATTTACACAAACTTATCTGGACATTCCTGTAGATTTGCTCCTCAATTTCTGAACCAGAAATTCGTACAACAGTACGACAATTAATGCTGTACAGACTGTCACAAAATTTGTGCCAAAACTCTGCTAAGATTCAATTTCTGTGCCACTCAATGCTATTCGGCAACCTTGGAATGCATGCCAGTGCTCCCAGAAATTGCTGCTGCTGTCTCTTTTCTTCAGCTCGACCTCTCGCTTGCTCTCTCTTGTTTTCTCAACAAGAATTCTTCAACTCCTCTCTTGTTCTCTCAACAAGACTGCTGTTTCTTCCTCTTGCTCTTGGCATCTCACCAAAAAGCCTCTTGGCCTCTCACCAAGATTTCTTCAACTTCTTTCTTCTTTTTCTCTTGGCATCTCACCAAGAGCCTCTTGGCATCTCACCAAGATTTCTCCTGCTTCTTGCCCAAGAATGGGTGCGCCCACTTGCCTTAATCAACCTCATGAGGGAAGGTGAGGAGTTTTCTAATCTAACGATTGAGATTAGATTAGATGGGTGGCTGAGATTTGGTGTCTCTTCACTCACCCTCACTTTAATCATAAAGTTATCTTTTAATTTGCATCTCACAAATTAATTTGACTAAGACCCACATTCGGCAATTTCTCCCCTTAGGCGCCTAAGGAAGAGAAACACTTGCCTTGGTACTTCATTTTAATTAAAAATTTAACAGTGTAGTCATGTGGGCCTTGACCAAATAGACTTGCGGGAGCTTATGAAAGTATGTTATGCTACTCGGTTTGGATTTTATTCCCCTGGACGAAATTGACCACATGTCCCTAAATGGCTTGAGGAGGCGAGTTGCAACTCATGATAAAACACAAACCGAGACTCATATGCACAAACCATCAGTGTTATTGGATTAAGAGCACTGAGGTTCAACTAGTAGTTCCCCAACGATATCATTCCGTCGACCGAAAAACCATTTCTTATAGTATCTTCGGTACTAGGGTTTTGGTCAATGAGGCATAGTGCAAAATCTAAAGACGAGCTAGATTTTTAAGAAGACTTTGTCGAGCGTTTTTTCCTAATGTAGTCACATGGGCCTTGGCCAAACATACATGTAGGAGTTTACAAAACAAAATTATGCTGATCGGTTTGGATTTTATGCCTTCAGACCAAATTGGCCACATGTCCTTGAATGGCTTGAGGAGGCTATTTGCAACTATCGATAAAAATCAAACCAAAACTCGGACGCACGAATCGTCAGTTGCATTGGAATCCACAACACCATGTTTCAGCTATTGGGGCTCCTACGCTATCATTCCATCAAATGGAAAATAATTTGTTGGAGTATCTCTAACACTAGGATTTTGGTCAATGAGGCATAGTGAAATTTCTGAAGAGGAGGTCAAGTTTAAAGAACACTGTGTCGGGACTTTTTGGCTAGTGTAGTCACATGGGCCTTGGCCAAATAGACTTAGGGGAGCTTACGAAAGTCTGTTGTGCTACTCGATTTGGATTTTATGCTCTCGGACCAAATTGACCACATGTCCCTAAATAACTTCAGGAGGCGAGTTGCAACTCGTGATAAAACTCAAACCAGGTCTCAGATGCACGAACCATTAGTTGCATTGGATTAAGAGCACTGATTTTCAGCTAGTGGCCCCCCTATGCTATCATTCCATCGACCGAAAAACCATTTGTTGGAGTATCTCCGACACTAGAGTTTTGGTCAATGAGGCAAACTGCAATTTCTAAAGATGAGCTCAATTTTCAAGAAGACCCTGTGGAGAATTTGTTTCTACTGTAGTCGCATGGGCCTTGGCCAAACATACGTGCGGGAGCTTATGGAACAACATTATGCTGCTTGGTTTGGATTTTATGCCCTCAGACCAAATTGGCCAAATGTCCTTGAATGGCTTGATGAGGCGAATTGAAACTATCAATAAAACTCAAACCGAGACTCGGATGCATGATCCATCAGTTGCATTGGATCTAGAGCACCAATTTTCAACTATTGGGGCTCCTACGCTAACATTCCATTGAACAGAAAACAATTTTTTGGAGTATCTCCAACACTAGGGTTTTGGTCAATGAGGCATAGTGCAATTTCTGAAGATGAGATCGATTTTCAAAAAGGCTCTATGTAACATTTTTTTTCTAGTGTAGTCGTATGGGCCTTGGCCAAACATACATGCAGTAGCTTACGGAACAACATTATGTGTTAAATTTTTAATTAAAATGAAGTACCAAGGCAAGTGTTTCTCTTCCCTAGGCGCCTAAGGGGAGAAATTGCCGAATGTGGGTTTTAGTCAAATTAATTTGTGAGATGCAAATTAAAAGATAACTTTATGATTAAAGTGAGGGTGAGTGAAGAGACACCAAATCTCAGCCACCCATCTAATCTAATCTCAGCCGTTAGATTAGAAAACTCCTCACCTTCCCTCATGAGGTTGACTAAGGCAAGAGGGCGCACCCATTCTTGGGTAGTTGGAGAAATCTTGGTGAGATTCCAAGAGGCTCTTGGTGAGAGGCCAAGAACAAGGGGAGTAAGAAGTTGAAGAAATCTTGGTGAGAGGCCAAGAGGCTCTTGGTGAGATTCCAAGAGCAAGAGGAGCTGAAGCATTCTTGTTGAGAGAACAAGAGGAGCTGAAGCATTCTTGTTGAGAGAACAAGAGGAGCTCAAGAATTCTTGTTGAGAGA